>JAHPZR010001503.1:130000-145052 GCA_019787425.1 Platygyra sinensis
TGAGCAAAATCATGAGCTCGACGGAATCGGAGTCAGAAGAATCAGAATGTTTCCATTTCGTCCGATTTCGTTTACGACTCCGTTGCTTATGATTTCCTGAAAACCGTTCTAGATTGTCGCAGTCGGAAGCAGAAGCGTAAGACCCAGCCTTAAGCCACCCCGCTCGCTTCCAAAGTTTTTATTTTCGCAGATGGTTATTTCGTTTTTATTTCATCAAATGGCTATTAAATGTGAAATATCAATGTCCGTTTTTGAATGTATATACCTTGGCAAATAGGTCTCTGTTTTGCTGAGAAGATTTCCTTAGGAGCTCGTTTGGTGTCACATTTTCAAGGAGCCGCACTACGTCGAGAATGTCCTCTGAGGACATTTGAGCTGTTGTTTCGTAAGCGTTTGTCAACCGAGAAAAGTCTGCTATGTACTCTGAGATATTAAGCTTCTTTTCTCTTCCATCTCCTTCCTTTGCAGGCTGCAAGGAAATACAAGGCAATTGCAATTGCAATACGTAGGAAATATCGGTAATTCACTTACCAACTGGATACGAGGGTCGTGCTGGGAGAAAATAGGGGAGGATCTCTGCTGAGAACCCATTATTCACTACTCTCAGGAAAAGTATCGCTTATTTAGGTAATCCCAGCTGGTGTATTATCAGGCTCTACCCAGATAATATTCTTGGAGTATCGGCCGGTTTTGAAGAGTCTTTAAAATTCACTGAAACATGTTGCCATGACTCTGGGGTTCTCTGCATGACAAACACAGTTCGTGACTACACGTACAAGTAGTATGCAATCACTTCTGAAACTTTTCAGTTGTTAGTGACTCACAGTGTTATGGCTAAAACCCAAAACTATCAAATCAAAAGGCCCTTCCCTTGTTTTCTTTTTTGCAGCATCGTGAAAATAAACTGAAAATGTTATCGGCAATTTGTGCTTTCTTGGTTTCTTGGAATACCTGGCCATCTTTCAATGAAAACTCCTAAAAACGTATAGTTTTGACCGACTTTCTGTTTTAAAAATGGTGCACTTGTGGTTCTCTGATTTAGTAACTTACTGAATAATAGTCGATTATCCTGGAGGAGGTCTTCGTACCTAGGAAAATGCATGAAAAAGTGCAGTTAAATTCATCTTATATTACCTTGCGATGTTTTATTGCCGGTGTATCTACCAGGTATCAGGTTTTGAAGAGCACTCAAATAAGAAACAAAAAAAAAAGGAATGGCTGTTTGAAATCCTTTGGTCAAGGGAGACGACGTTTGAAAATGCAAAACAAAATAAACAGGTTTACGAGAATACAAGATCCAGATTATCTCAAAGGATGTTGTTAGTCAACCCTCGTTATTCGAGATAGAACTCAATTCGTGTCGTGTGATCGCTAGGATGAGGGAAGTTCTGAAAGGATCTGTTGTTGTTGCCAGCCACGTTCAGAGTAAAGTGAAATGTGCCTGTCGTGATGATGCTATAAGTTTGGTGCTTTTGGAACTGATTGGTCAGTTAGTGAGTCAAAAGCCGTTGTAGTGCGTTCTGTTGTAATATATAAGTTACTGGTAGATGTTGAGATCTCTTGAGAGGTGTATGTTCTCGGTTTCAAGAGTTAATCGTTCAGAAAATTGTTTGTGCTGTAGGTGAAGCCTTAAGGATAGTGCCGTATTCAAAGCAAATGCAATCTGTGGTTTGTAATATATGTTCAGCAATGTGATTGTTGACATCGGTATTCTCATCAGTCGTATACAGGAAGTATACAGGAAGTCCGATTGTAGTCGGAAAATTGGATCGTGTAAACCTCTCCCCGTCTATTAACTAATTCGAATATTTCATTATTGAGTTATTTGGAGAACGACTGAAAAAACAACCAAACAAAGAAAGAAAACAAATGAAAAAGAACAGAAAAGCAAAACAAAACAAAAAACTATTCTGAAAAGCTGATAGCACATATGTTAACGTTAAGATAACTTTATTATATCACTTCAGGATATCTAGAAGAATTCTTACAACTTTTTGATACTTGTTGCAGCTGAAGATGCCTGATCACGTAGCAAGGGCTTTTCAGTGTGTCATTATAGCCGCTAAAATCTGACTTCAGGGCTGATTCATAATAACATCGCCACCGCTTGATTGGTGAACTTTTGCCCCTGTCGAATCTTGCTCTAAGTTCACCGGAACATCTTGCGTTAGGCACGTTGTTACGATATGGTCCATTCCTACACCACAGATCCATTCGCCTTTCTGAGCTTTGGCATGCTGTTTTACAGAGAAACAGGCGTTGACAAAAATAATATCTTTTTCAAAATCTACTAGAACTACACGTGTCAAAATTTGGCACCAAAATGAATTTTTAAAATCAAGTCAGTTCAAGTCAATTTTTATTTAAACTCACACAGAATTATTAATTGATACAAATGAATGCTTTACCACCGTTTTCGTTGATACGCGACTTTGGAAAACAAAACACCCGCGGAAACGTTTCCAAAATTTCCGTCAGTCTTACGTGTTATCGACAGATCGGATCGAAATTCACCAATCACAGCCCGCTAGCATGACGTAAAAAAGGTCTGAAGGTCACACTAGTGGCTGTGATTGGTGGATTTCGATCCGATCTGACTGACGGAAATTTTGGAAATGTTTCCGCGAGTGTTTTGTTTTCCAAAGTAGCGTATCAAAGAAAACGGTGGCAAAATATAAAATCGAGAGATTGGGAAGGGATAGAAAATTTCAATTGTAGGTTCATTTGCAGAGTTTGGAACACCTAAATAGTTTGTGGAACTAACAGAGCAGGTGACCCAAAAAAAGAATATGAGTAGAAGGAATTTAGATGCAAAAGAGTTGTTTTAGATAAAAGTATTACTTCATTAATTAATAGTAGTCAAAACAATATAGTTATAAAACATTAGGAATCAACAATAGTATTATAACCATTAATCACAGAAATCTTGATATGTTGACGAAAACTGGAAAACGGCTTGATTTTCTTAACATCAATAGATAAAGAATATTATTCCAAAGTTTTGTACCAGTGTAACTGAGAGAACGAATGTCGTATTGTGTGGTATGAACAGATTTAACAATCAGATTATCAATCTGTGATTCAGGTGTATTATAAGAATGAATTGAAGATGCTGGGTTAAAATAACTAACAAAACAAGAAGGGCTTAGTTTATGGTACCACTGATAAACAAAAGAGAGAATCAGTCAAGATGAATTATATCAGAGAATTTTAGGAGTCTGAGAGACTTCAGCAATGGCTCAGAATGAGATCTAGGGTCGGAAAAAGTCATTATTCTGACGACTCGTTTTTGCAAAGTAGTTACTGGTTTCTTAGATAGGTTGGGCACGTAAGACTCCAGACTTGGATACCATAAGTAAGAAAGGGGTAAATAAGGGAATAGTACTGCATAATAGGTATATTAACATTAACATAGTACCTTAAAATGCAATACGCGTAGCTTAAAACGTACTCTAACTGATTCTGTGACGTCAGGTTGTTTCCGAGCTTCCAAGGGATATTTTTGCAATCAACCTTGCATCATTATTGACAAAATTATGCTCCAGTATTTGAATAAAAATTCTTACTATCACATTCAGTGTCGAGCATCTTTTTGCAGTAAAAAGACGACGAGAGGTAGGATAAGTCAGCACGACTATGCCGTCATTTGTACACGCTATTGGCTATGCTTTGAAATAAGAGATTACCCTACTACCAGGAACAGCCTAAATGCTATATACAATAGCCCAACTTCGATATATTAAGATTCAGCCTAAAACAATAGACCTCAGCACAAGGCTCCTGGGAGTAAATTCCACAAACTCCGTAGTTATTCCCCAGAGCCTCGTGCTTGTTTTAGGCTGAATTTTAATGTATCAAAATTGGACGGTGTATCTGAACCTTGTGTTGGACAATATTTCAAAGCTTACAACCTCTTTTGGGAGGAAATACTGTATGCTGAAAACATTGTGCACGTCTTGTGATTTTTAGTCAATTTTGGCCAATGAGGTCTATCCAATTACAGCGAAAAAACTTTAACCTATTGCCTCAGAACAGCAATAAAAATTATATTTAATCATTTTAAAAGAACCTCTATATGCCAACATAACACAAAACTTACAAGCAATATTTCCATGTATCCTGAATTGAAGACAACTCCCCTTATCCCATTTCACAGGATAGAAACGAATATACTTTATTGTTAGATGGAGATGGTGTAAAGATATGTTACATTTGTTCCCAGCTCCTTGAAACACCTGAAATTTGAGGAAAGATTATGTAAGTTACTGAGTGTAGGGCCGACAGCCTTGCACCATATATATACTTTGTAAACGAGGAGATCGGAAGCAGAATATTCGATGGCGAGCGGTTTGCTCAATTTGTAGAAAGACTGAATGAAAACCACTTCATTCAAATTTCATTTAGGTGACAATTCTTTAAGTTGAAGAGGGGGGACAGAGCCCAGTTTGGAGCCTAGCTAGTACTTGTTGTACTTGTTGTGTATCGTCAAGGATGATGGAGAATTTAACTCACGATATCCACCTGTTCTGAAGGCAGGCATTCTGACCAGAAATGACTAACTATAAACATTACAAACATAAATTACCTTCACTTTTCCCATCTCACGGAAGGAGTACCAGAAGTGTCCATTATAAGAAACTTTAATCGTGAAGTTTGCGTCTGTAAGTCTTGAAATGTCCTTCCACGTGGTGACCGCGCACACATCGTAAAAATATTTCAGCTGTATCTCAAGATACTGGTTTGAAGATGAATGTGAAGAGCACACTGTTGTGTTGGGAACCATTCGTCTTTGGAAACCTCTTCCTTTTTCATCAACTGACGTGATTTCATCCAATATGACGGAGCTGTTTGTTGTTAAGGGGTTTGACTTACAAGCATAGAGATCTATAAAAAGAGAAGCTCGAATGTCTTAGTACAATGGGCTTTTTATAGACCATACCATAAAGTATATGCCTAAGCACAAGCCATAGTTAGAGAAGAAAGGAGTGACTTATGTGTAACCGCAAGCCCGACCAAGGGAAAATCAAACATGACTACAGCTAAACTTTTAATTGGTAACTTTCAGAGTGTCAACGGTTTGCTAAAGTATCTTAGTTTCTGATGGTTTTGTAAGTGACTGTGATTAAAATTACTTGAAATATTGACTGCAAAAAAAAACGGTGTTCCTCGAGATATCTTTCATAAACGCTTTGAACAACTCGACATCAGGAAGAAAATTGGTTAAAAGTTATTGATGAAGCATGGATGATAATATTAAGGAATAAGTAATGTCTCAGTAATAATTCTTTCCTCCAACGCCGTTGTGCAGCAAAATCCGGGGCGAAACGTATGTTCTTAAAGGTTCACCTCTTGCTGACGAATTGAAACTATGCCAGTGTCTAAGACATTGACACAGTGTCTGTTTCATGAGTGTGTAATAGATTATTTTTATTTGCAGCAAACTCGTTGCAAGCAACATTCTTTTTTGTATGTCCTCGGATTTGGAAAGCGATTGTTTAAAAATGTTTTATTCCTGTGTATCAGGTTGAAAATTAATTTATCAAGACGCTTTGATTTATATATTTCTACACCTTTTATTGTTTCTTTTTGCCCTGTAGCAAATTACTTTACCTCCAGGCTGCGGCGTCGTTCCTTGTTTACATACTGCCTCTTCCTCCTGCAGAAGGAAACTATTGACACTTAAAACAGTTTTCCTTATATGATTGAAAACTGACCATTCGGCTTAACTGTCAAAACAAGGCCATCTTACCCTCCAATTGGATGCGAAAATGAGCATTATAAGCCACTTTAGTGCGGCCATCGTTTTGTTCCGCTTCAGCACTAGGAAAGAAAGACTGACGGTTGGTTGATCATATTAATGGTAGTTTACTGGAATATTGGCCTGTATGGCGGTCTATTTTTGTGCTCAGAATCAAGTTGTCTTAAAGATTTCCGCAATAGGATGTACATTTTTTTTTTAGCGATTTGGCCATGTCCTTGTAAATATCACCCGAGAAACAACAATCATAGGACACTCGGATCAGAACGCGTCAAAAACCTTAGCATACTTTTTTCTTTCTCTTTTTGGAAAATTATGAAGAGGAAGAACTCATGGCTAACATTGATCGGTTGTGAAACCTCTCAGTCATTAAACCCGGGCATTAAACTCCTTAACCGGTTTCTTTACTAAACAATAAAAAAACCTAAAACCTAACCTGAAGCTGCAAGACTGCTTCTAAATCAGAATGAATGAAACGGAAAGGAATACAGTTTAAGGTCTAATTAATTGCGTGCGCAAACATTCCAGTGAGAAATGAGTCACGTATTCGTTATTCATGAGAACTATCACGTCCGCGTAAAACACACATATACCTTAGACTAAGCCCAGATTTATGATCAGATAGCATAAGAATGAGCACGCACCAAACTATATATCTGTTGTTAATGTAAAATGATCTGACTACAGTGACTCCTAACATTTGAGAAGATCAAACAGTGCAGTTGATGGGGAAATATGTTAGGGAAAAAACTGACTTTCCTTCACGTCACGTGGAGGTCGTATTGATTTTCTCTTGAGATAAAACCGCGAACTTCATGGTGTTATTTCGAGGTAAACAGGGGGAGATTAAATGACAGAGGCATAAGCCGTAATGAAAAATAAATGGCGAAAATTTTATGGCTTCTATTGTTGCCACTTTTTATCCATATATCAAAGTAATGGATAAGTAATGGAGTATTAACTTTCGAAGTCGTGCATTTCATACGTATTATACTCCCAACTTTCTGAAGAAAGAGAAAAAAATCAAACCGAACGTTATTTTATTCTTCATTTTTCTCTACGCCACATGAAAAAGTTTCTTTCATTCAAATTTTCTCTGATTTTTTTAAAGCTTAAAAGCTTACCATATATGCAAATTGTTTTTTCTTAATGCCACCTAAGTATTTTTTGCTGGAAGCCATCAATAACTACGTGACAGGCTTTCGCGAATAAACAACTAAAGAGAAAATAGACGCTTTGGATATTTGCATCGTCATTGTTAACCTAACTGCGTTTCTTTTGAAGTCTTGGCAGTCTTTTTAAAATATGAGCACATTTTCAAACACTGTCATTAGAAAAAACCAGAAGTGAATTTTGTCTTTTTTCTTGTCTAGTCTTGTTTCCTTTTTCACGAGTAGTTACGTAACATATTCAAACTTCAACATTATATTTGACAGAAAGAGAGAAAAAAATACACTGCATTTGCATGCAAAGTATAGTGGTAACAGCACTGATCTTCGTACTAACTGAACAAACGAACTTACCCATCACCTCAGTCATGTACAGATTTTCATCCTGTCAACACCAATAGGTGTTACGACACTTCCCTCTTGGCTCATATGATTTTACATTATGCATATAGTAGATTTTATGTCAAACGCAGACGTAATTGATTGTTTGTATCCTACCAAATGCTCTTTTGGTATTTATGCAAAGGAAACATTTATAGAATTAAGTGGTTGAGTATTAAGAATTCACCGCAACAAAAAACTTTTATCCATAATCTAGAAGTTCAGAACATCGAACTAAGTCAAAGAAGCGTATATAGCAAAATGATTCCGAAAAGCGTGATAAGTTGGCTTTGGGTGGTAGATTGAACTTTATCCCAGGTATCAGATTGAAGAGATTGAACGCGAATGAGTTCCGGATGTCGTAAACTGAGCCCGTTTCTTGTGCTGCAAAGATTTAGATTTCCATACTTAGCAAAAAAACTTTAGCATTTGCCATTCGAATCTCTACTAATTTACTTTTAGGACTTTAAGTCTTCGCTGAAAATAAATTTAGACACCCACATTAAAAACTTTTTTTCATTTTATTCTTCGCATAAACTGCTTAATCTCGAAAGAAACCTTTACCACAATACTTTTCATTAAGATAACTATCAAAATATCCTTAAAACACTTTCTCCATACTCAGGAATATACTAAACAATGCGGAGGCAAAATGCTACTTGAAAGTGAAAATTCCGAATTCTTCAAACAGAATTCAAACCCCAGTCTGACTAAACATGTGAGCCCTGTTCTAAAAGAAGCCGCCAGTTAAATCACAACTGTATTGCACTAAGAACTTTCTACCATCGAACAGCGTCATTGTGGAATAGTTTAGAAAGAAAGACTCTTAAGCTAAGCGAATCTCTGAATATTTTTAAACGAAGATTACGAGGTAAATTCTCACACGAATTTTTATGTTCATAATACAATATTGTCATATAATTTTACCTTACTTCATATTATTCTTTTATATTTCTTTGGTACGTTGATTTAATTCTCTTTAATTTTATGCAACTTATTTAGTGATATTAGTACTGAAAAGACCCCTTGGGGAGTGCTAATAAAATCTGTGCTCTGTACTACTCACCGTAAAGATACCGGTTACTCGCTAGACGGCTACGGATATGGCTTCATCCGTACAACAGTCATCTTAAAAATCCTCCATACTTTAAGGTTACTCCATCAACAAGCAGAAAAAATTGAATGGAAGACGTTTGTGAGAAATATGTTCATTTTTCCTACCTCACTTCTATTTTGACGATTAAGGAGGCCCTTCAGTACTACCAAGCCTTTCCTCTTTTGATTTCGTGACTTTTGGTGATTTCAGTGACAAATGCTGCCAAATACATTTAGTGGAACTAATTATATAAAAAGATGATCAATATACTAACAATACATCTCACTTAATTTTTCACGTAAGTTTCTTTTATCGCAGAAATGAGATTTTAGATAAAAAAGTATACGGACATCACAAACATTATTACATTACAATTATTACAAGTATTATATAGCAATGTAACGAATTCTTTTGCCCTAGTAAATGAAGAGGATCGATACAAAACCCAAACGGCCAGCGAGTAATGTATGGTGACCTATTACAGTCGCATGTACATTAAGTTTGTCAGCGGCGCATTAAAATACAGATAATGTCCAAGGACAAAATATCTGAGTACATTTTCGCGCCAATTGGAGGCTATTGTATTTATTATCCTACAAATACTTTTCGCAACACGCGCGGTTTTGAAAATTGGGGAATATCACCCGGATATTCTCCAGTTTTAGCTGGGGCATATTCAGTTATGTGACGCGTTTAGACCAATAGCGCGCGAGAGAAACTGTTTGATGGATTATAGTAACAAGTATGTATACACAAGTTTAATAGCTAATATTTTCGTCTGCTAAAAACATCTGCTTACCTAAGATCGAAGGGATAAAATTGCACGATAAACAAATAAATAAGTAAAGATGTAGGAAGAAAAAAGGAGAAAGAGAAAGAACAAAAGAAAGAGAATGAAAGATTGAAAGGGAGAGATAAGGAGAGAAAAAAGGAAAGAATTGAATAGATAGCGAATGTATTGATGAGTGAATGAATGAATAAGAGAATGAACAAACAAAAAATATCAAAACAAACTGATTAACTGATGGTCAGAATCGGCAAATAATGGATGAACGAAGGATCGTATGAATTGACAAAAAAAAGAACTCAAAAGTTTCAGTGAATGTGCTTCGTTAGATGTCTACCATGAACACGCCTACGATGGCTATTTTTAAAGAGACACTAAACGTAGAAGCAGGAAACTTGCCCCATAATTTGGTCCGTAGAAAATATAATGGTATGGTATAACTGAAAGGACCGATAATAACTCGAAAGAACAACTTTTATGAAATACCCAAGATGAACTGAAAATGGTGGAAAAATGTAGTCTTCAGAACAAATGTTTTGAAACACATTTTCCCTTTGTTCGCTTGACTAAGCAAAAACAATGAAATTCGTATGAATTTCTTAGTTTAATTAAAATATGAGACGCAATTCAGGTGACAATAGGGACCTTACGCAAAACACGACGGCAACGGCAACGAGAACGTCACCAAACAAAAGATTTAATGAGCAGAACAATAGCTGTGCACGTGCGTTATAACTCTTTGTAAATTTCTTTGCCGTCTCCTGCAAAACGACAACTTGAAATGACCAAATTCAGCGTTGTTTGGAGAACGTGAACTACAACGGCTAATTTTTCGTATTTCTCTTTGGAACTGAACGCATTCGTAACATATTCAGCTGAGGCATGTTTTAATACCAACAAACACACTGAATAAATCTCAATAAATGCGAAATTTCAAAGTAAAATGAAAACACATTTTTTACTAGGCGTCGTCCTCGCCGTCGCCGTCGTATATGCGTAAGGTCCCCTATAGTTCACCCAGAGCTCCAAACCCAAGGAATGCAATTGAAACAAAGGAGAAGATCACGATCATCCGTTGTCAGTTTTAAAACTAAGGAACATCTTGGCAAAAAAGTTCGGTCATTTTGTTACGACGTTTTAGGGAACGTGCTAAGTTCGAGTGCCTACGGCCAGGATCCTCAGTAATTTCTTGACGTACGGCGACAAAATATTCACAGGAAACTTTATAACTATGAAAATTCATCCTCTTGGATTTATTATTATTATTATTATTATTATTATTATTATTATTATTATTATTATCATTATTGTTATTGTTATTATTAAGATTTTTCTTTGAATTTCTTAATAAAGTTTTGGATTATTATTATTATTTTTATTCCGTGTCGCCAAAAACTCGTCCTAACTGAGTCGAAATTGATTTTTACGATAACTGCAGAAATTCACACGCGCTCATTGGTTAATTTTTATTGTCAATATGCGGACAGACACATGAATTTGAAATTCATGCGAGACGTCAGCGAACGAGAGCGGGCAATTCCACAATTTGTTATCGTAAAAAACAATTTGTTGTCAGTTTTTAATGCGTCTGTCCTGTTATTGACAATGAATTTCGTCATAACATTGTCAAAGTAGTCTGCGGATCCACTCGGCTATCGCCCCGTGGATCCACAGCTACTTTGACAATGTTATGACGAAATTCATGATCAATAACAGGACAGACGCATAAAAAACTGACGTCAATTTGTTAAACAGATTACAAATACGTGTCTCGCACAAACTCGTTAAAGTAGGAGCGGGCAGAGTTTATCATGTTCTTCGATCTGTTTAATTTGCTTTCAGTTCCTTTGAATCTATTGTCATAAAGATGCTCGCAAACAAGGCCGCAAAGTCTACCATGATAAGGTTTGGTCATTTTTTTTTCTAGTGCTAAACTTTCACCGCATTTTAAAACAATGAAATAAAAATATGTGTTGAACTAAATGACACGAGAAAAGTGAAAAACGTGAGCAATTGTTAGTGGATTCATAGAATTTCTCTGAAGAATTAACAGTATTTCTAAGAGTCAAATAGATCTCTGTACATGTAATAGAAATACTACCCTGGGTTCCAGAGGATATTTTTTTCTGATCGATATTTCGCGGCGAAGCCGCGTTAACGAGGCGCAAAGCGCCGAGGAGAAAAAAATATCCTCTGGAATCCAGGGTATAGAAATACAAGAGTGAGACAAAAGTAAACAATGTGCAGACCACGAATATTCGTAACGTGCAGGTTTTTCTTTGGCCTGTTCACATGCAACTCTGTCGTCGGCTTACGAGTAGGAAATGAGAATAAAAAGAAGTGTGCTTAAATAAATTCGTTATTCCTTCTAATAATCTGGTAGAAACTAAATCAATACATACCCTGCCTTGAAGAAGAGCGAGAATGACTTTTCCTTGTCGAATGAAGAGGATTAAGGAAACAAATATGAGATATTCAAAATTATTTCCTGACCAGCACGTCTTTCAGAGTAAACTGAAAGGGAAACTTTCACTTGAAAGTTATCACCAATTCTCTTGGAAATTAAATAACATTATAGCAGTTAACTTCTCTCTATAAATTTGAATTTGTCAATAAATTTATTTACATTTCGTCTTGGATGTTATCTCTACCTCCTTTGTCTAGTCATCATATAAGTAAGGAATTTATCATTCTTTTATTTTGCGAAGAGCGTGGAAAAAAGTTTTAAAATAGCAATCCTGAAAGCTACGCTTGTACATTTCTGTTTATGAACGATAAAATTTGTTACTGAAACAGTGGAAAAGGAGCTGATATAATTTACCATACCATCTGAGAATCCCTGAGGTGATATTAGTAAATTAAAACTATCAGGAAATTCGACGGAGTTAGACAAATTATAAAAGACTTTTATCTTTATCCTGGTGCGTGCTGATTAAAAAAATAGCATTCTGATGAAAAATTAACACGACGTCAAAATAGATGAATTTGTTGAACAATCAGTGATGCAATATACTACTGGTAAGAGTTTTTGAAAATATACATATAATATAACAGGAATAATTCTTGTCGAACCAGTAAATGAGAAGTTCGAGTCCCTCAGTAGCTTTATGAGTAAGACTTTTCTGTAAATATAACATGAAGCATCCATAAACTGTAGAGACAGTTGCCTGATATACCTCTACAAAGTACCAATGATTCCCGGGCAATGATTACCTGATAAGCTAAAACAGCAGGGTTTGAGGTGTGTATGCTTTTAGATCACATGTGGTCTATAATCACAGCTATTTTTCCCAAGGTATTCAAATGCAGCCTTCTTTGTTATTTGAAACGACCGATTTATATCAAGATACTGATATAAAAGCCGCATTTACGTTGCCTGCATGCCTACCAAATAAATTTATGTTTTCGTTTCGGTGTATTTGAATGTCTGTGGGTAATAATATTCTTAGCATGTTGTTATTAGAAACAATAAAATTTTGTTCCTCGTAAGTTAATTAACTTCATTCAGTGGACTGAGTACAACTTTGCGGCCTTTTCTTAAAAAGAAGTGAAACCTAAAACAATTGCTTTCAGTGAAAGGCCAGTCTCCCTTCATCGAGACTGCTAACATATTCATAGAGCAAAATATGCTAATTTTTCATCGAACTTTCTCTGTTGACAGATTTCTGTTATCGGCAAAATAGCATTAATGTCATTAATTACTGAGCAGTTTTTGATCACCAAGACTATCTCGCAGGCGAATCAGACATATCGGCGAAGTCAACATATTCAAAATTCAGGCCACGTTTTCCCACAACAGCAAACAAATATTTTATAGGTTGCCATACGCAACCAACACCCTGAACCAATTTGAACTGAATTCAGTCTTATGAACGAACAACATAATCCCTTTATAAACTACACGGTATTTGGGTTTTAATTTGTTGCGGCCCAATGCCCCACCGGGGGCAATAAGGACTAGATTTGGGTTTTAAACTTAAATGGTTCATTTATTAAGTAACGACTCTACAGTGAACAGTTAGCAGTCTTAGAATTTTAGTTTCAGCGTTCCAGTTTCATGTTCCTGTTGGAATATCCAAAATTGCCCTTTTTGGGACTATGTCAGCAAGGCAAATTTATTTCACGTCACGTTAATTCGCTTAGTGCTTAAGAGAAAGTCCTGCAGGAAGCACGTGAAAATCCCGCTGATTGGTTGATTCGAATTAATTTATGCTGCACAATGCTCCTTAACTTAAAGTGGCAGGTGTTATATCAATCCCCACTTTTGAAGTGCCTCCAGCTTTTCAGAATTTCGAGATAGTAGTGTACATAGTACTGTAAATTGAATTTGGTTACCGAAACACAAACTCTTAATGTGTCAAAATTTGTTCTTTTCAGCCAGTGCACTGCTCTGTTGTGGTCCATTTAATGCTGGGACGATCATATTCTTTTGAATAAAACAAAATAACAACTTCAAAACTTTCCTCTTTTAATGCTAATTTAAATCATTTTTGTGGAGTCTGATGAGTCTTACTATGGGGGATTTCCTATACACTTGTATTGAAGGAAGGCGTTTTGATATGTTCTAGTTCTGATTCAATGCCGTTGATACAGTTTAGCTGTTACCGGCGAGAAATAAGGGACTTGAAGATTTAGGACTCGACGACTTTTAGAACGCGGTGACAGATCAAAGACTAAAACTAGAACGCCGTTGTTAGGAAAGGAAAAATAACGCTAAATTTTGCGACGCAATGCACAATAGGCCATTGCTGTGATATTAAAGGGACTAACCATTAAAACAAGGTAAAACTCAAGTAACAAAGTAAAACTTAAAAATAAGGACGATTTTCCGGGTGGAAAAGAGGCGATTATCTTGAGTTGAAGACCCCGGCTCTGACTTGAAATCTCTGTGTACTCTTGCATTTATCAACGCTTATAATTCTTCGTTCGATCGTGTTTGATATTTTCTTGCATCACTTTCCCTCGTAAAACTTTTCTTTGGTGTGTAAGCTCTCAACACAGGGTAAGTCCAGAAACATGACAGACAAAAATATGATGCAAGAATAGAATCTTCTCACAATCATTTGCAGCGCTTTTGCAAGACGAGTGTACTACGCTGAAACATTGACCGGTTTTTCTCTCGGCCAATACACGGGTCAAATTTCAGAAATGACGTGTGCAAAAGACAGGGAAACTGTTCGAAGCTAGTTGCCACTCGCTCGTAAGTTGGGGCGACGATACCATATTTTTGATGCTTTAGACACCTATTTTTATATAAACAATTAATGTCGAAAAAAGAAGTCAGAATCTTGAAACTTTTTCAGTCTAACTTGGCTACCTACGTGATTGGAAGATATGAATCATAAATGTTAAGAGGAATATAACATTTTGTTTGACACAAGAATGATTAAGGCGGGGTACACTTGAAGGCTATTTTGATGTCGCTAACACCGCCTTTCTGCCAATATCTCGATCGCGTTTTAAGCAACGCTAAATCTCTATGCTTATATAAACCATGACCACCGTTTGGCGGTTTTGTGTAAATTTTTGGGTGATATTTAGACATTTTGGGAAAGAAATATTTTTTCTCAAAGAATAGGTTAAATTGAGGAAAATATATGAAATATTGAAGATTTGATGGATTTGGAAAATTGAAATTTGAAGTTAAGAATTAGTAGACGAATACCAAACAGTCCCATACCAACCTGGGGCTCTCATTTGGGGGGTCAACTGTCTGGTAGTGTTTCCAACCCACTTTAATCCTAACAATTTCCTTTTAATAATACTCAGGCAAATTTCACTCCTATTCCCGTGTACCCCCGCCTTAAGATTCTTTTCGGAGTTAATTCTTGAAACTTCCGTATTATTATGCAAATTTGAAT
>JAHPZR010001504.1:2500-13238 GCA_019787425.1 Platygyra sinensis
TTCAAAATGTTACTGTTTCTAGACGACGCATGTTCTTTAGCTGAAAAGTGTTCACAGATATAAATTTACCCCCTCTCATTCCTGATGAAGATAATAACTTTGGTGGCTCTTTAGTTTTGAATTTAACAAAATGATGACGTCACGTGCAACCCAAGAATTTTGCCAATACAACGCTTACAATTTGGTCGTATAAAGTTCTATCGAATGTATTTTTTTTTGTATCAAGGTTCTCTTCATCACGGCTGGGAACTCCTGAAAGTGGGGCCTGCAGTATTGAGTTTCAAGTGCGGACAAAGCCGTTATAAACTTGATAGCTATCTACATGTACATACCAGTTGCATTTTACTCAGCTCTGAAGCAACGTCTGCAGTCCTTGCAATCTCACTCTTATCTTGATTTGCTGAAATCTTTTTCTTGCAGTTTATACAAACACCTGTAATATGCAGTATGCCATTACTCAGTGGTTCAATAATGCACAGTGAATAATGAAACTATACTTAGCACGTACCTGAACCAACTTGGATAAATACGCCCGTCTCTTTCAGAATAAGAGCAGATTCTCGCTTTCCAATTCCGCGCTCAGCTTTTGGCCACTTTGCGGTTTTCCCTCTACCATGCCCTGACAGAGATTGAGGTACCCTACATTTAATGGTAGACCCTCGGCTCCAACCTATTCCCAGTTTTGAACGATGACTTGGGCAGATTGTCATGCTCTCAGTGTTGTGTGCAAAATTCGGAAAGCCAGCACGACACAAAATCAAATCCACTTCATTTTCAGGACCACTGAACTTGTACGTGCTCAAGTGACCTGAAATGTCTTTTTGGCAACTTAGCAATGGGATTACTCGAGTGTCACCTTTTCGATCTTTTCTGTCAAAACTACACTGTCCTCCAACAATTGACTTAAAAGAGCAGCAAATCTCCGCCATAATTGTGATCAACAACTAACCAACTGGTCAATTATCTGGTACGTCGCGATAGATAGTAATCAATTGTTGTCAATCAAGGTTCCAAAAGCCTACCTCGGCAAGGTCGTGTGTAGTGCTCAATTCATCATTTATTATCGTTACGAAGTAAAATAAGTACGGAAAAGTCTCAAAAAGTCGAAATGATTGCGCAATCTGGATGCGAAATGTCTTTTGAAAGGAATTCATTGCGACGACTTTCGGCTTTTACAATCCTTATTTATAATTAACTTATTGACTCTGATACTGTAAAAGATAACAAAATTGCCGTTTCCTTCGTTGGTTAGTAATATCGATCCTCGACTAACAGATTCGAAACATGCAGATTCCACTTCAAATTCCTCCACTGGCGTGTTTGTAGTGTTTCTAAAAGTTTACTGCCGGTGATAACTTTTTTGATATAAGCACGTTTGTTGATGTCAAGTTACACAAAGTGATTTTTGCATTTCTTCTCGACCGGAAAATAATACAACTAGGAGTCTGCTCAAAAACATTGCCGGAAACAGAAACCAAAGACAAAAATGTGACGCTGATCAGTGCAGAATTAGAAACGAGTTCGCCAGGAAACACGTCAAATCTAAAACATGCGACTTGTTGTTTATGAAAGTCTGCGTTGCGTGACACAACAGACGAAAACTTAGGGAGGAATATAATGTCATAATCGATGAACACACGCTGGAGTTTTCGAATTCACTCTAAAACCAATGAGATTGTTTTCTGTATTTTCTCGGTCTTGCTTTTAAATGCGCGATACTGCTGTCAGCAGCGACTGTTAAATTTAAATTTGTAAAGTAATTATGTAACCATCATTGTCAATTTCAGAGCTACTTTAAATTGAATTTTTCTTCGAATTGAACCGTCTCTCGAGCAAAAACAACTCAATTACACAAACCAATTTTTACACACGTTCAACAACTGTCATTTCTAGTTGTACATACTCTACAATGAAGCAATTCTATCACGTCGCACATAGTTAAAATTCAATTTGTTACGAGGTAACTTTCCTAATGAGAAAATGGTATGGTCCGTATAAAAATCCGTTACAAATTTGAAACGGTAGCAAATCCACGGATAATGATAAATATGGACAAGTAGACATTATACATCAACTTTGAGTTGTAACTGATACTGTAGCTTGTTTAGTTTTGTTACAGTAGGTCACGAAAGTGGTGTTAAATTATGGCCTCAAAATTAGCATATTATAGTCATTCCGAGTGTACATTCCATATCTCGAAAATAAAAAGACATTTTCGCAAACAAACTGTACCTTGATAAATGGTACTTAATACATTACAAAACCTGGGACCATGAGCGAAATCTAAAAAAAAAAAAATTTCGACTTGCCGCTAGATGTAGGACAGATGCTGGGATTTTCTCTTAAGTTTTACAGTTTGACCCGTTTAGAAAAAGAGCAAAAGCAAGTTGATAAGTAAGCGCCGATTACAAGAATTACACAAGACGGCGAAGAATGTTCGAGGCTACTGACGGCGGAGTCTTAAGTCAAACACAATACATCAACGGACAAAAAAATGTCATGAAACACAATCAAAAAAAAAAAAAAAAAGTTTTAGCTTATTAACCGAGAGTGAGGTATTTACGAGAATATCTCAAACCGAGACCATGCCGTTGACCATGCGACAGCGAAGCCAATATGGTAAGGTCGAGGCTTGAGATTTTCCTGTAAAGATCGGAACATTTGAAGTTAATAAGTTGCTTCTTGTATGGGTTTTTGCTTGGTGTTTGCAGGCCCGTAATCGGTCCATGGACATTACGTATGGGTTATTGACCAAGTGTGAGGCAAGATGGCTGGATATTGGCCAGTTCTTTTTTTGCGTGTTTATGGACCGAGACGGAAGTCGAGGTCCATAAACTCGCAAAAAAAAGAACGAGGCCAATATCCAGCCATCTTGACCGAACAAACTTGGTCAATAAAGGATTTATTATATGGCTTTTGGTGAAATTTTGCTTTCGGGATGCAGCGGGTAACCCCGAGCGGGCAAGATGGCTCCATCTTGCCCGCTCGGGTAGCCAATCACAGCGCGCGATTTGGTTCATCTTGCCCGCTCACGGAGCTAGCCATATAATAAGGAAGAATAATGCCTTACCGGAGTTAGCCAATCAAACTGCTCGCTAGATCGGCTGGATACACAAGTCATATAATAATAATGGTCAATGCATAATACGCGTAGATAATATTTTGCTCCTGTACGCATTACTCTGCGCAAAGTTACGACCTTAAACTATACTGAAGCCAACCCGCAAGATATCGATCGAAGAGTAAAATATTAATCAGAATTGAATAAAAAAAGTTTATGTGTTTGCTCGTTTTCTTTCAGTGCAAATATTCCAACGTAACTACTGTTCCTAAATTCACTGTTAGCGAATCAGAGCCTTTGTCTACTGATCTGACTTTCGATAAAAATGATGCCGCCTGACTTGAAAATTTGGCTCTAGCACTCAGTACGTCACAACACTAACCATGGCTCGACAAAACTCGATTAATATTTTTAGTCAAAGCGTTCCAAAAGGGTGCAGTATTAATTGGACGATAGATAACTTTATAGTTAAATAGTGGTAACACTCAAAAATTAGTATTGGGTCGTCGCTTTAGATGGAAATCGCTGTGGCATTGAATTCGCTTAACGAAACTCGCAATTTTTTACACATAAAGTTTTAGGGCAACTTGCTTGCAAATTTGAATATTAAAATGCTTCATTTTCCATCACCAGTTAGCCACCAGTACGTCGATTAATCGTCTATTCCTCGGGAGATGTTTCGTTCGGTAGAAATTCTTGTGGAGTACTTAACATTTCTCTCAATGCATTGAAATATCAAGGAGTAAATACATACCAGACGTTTCCGCTAGTCATAAAATGCCAATATAAAACTTTGTATATGAATTCAGTTTTTTGCTATTTCCCTAAAGTATGTATACAAACTCGACAACGACCCGGCCAGGCAAGCTTCTTAAGCATAACTGATTTGCTGGCTGTTCTAGTTTAAATCCGATTTCGCTGTCCCAACGATAACGCAACAAAACACAACCGAGATGTTTAACTATAGCTAAGTAATCTTACTTTGACGGAAACCGACTCCCAGAACTGTGCAGTGTCATCACGTGCAAGATATTGAGTATTTTCACATGACGTCACGGCAGGCATATTGGTTTCCCAAAACAATGTTAAACGGCAGACATCATGGAAATGTTGATGGATCAATTAAACCCTGAATCATGTGGGAGTTGAACTCTTTCCTTGTATAAACACTCAATTTTATTTCAATGAATTTTAATGGCTGCCAGCTACGTGAGCAAAAACACACTATTACCATAAATTCGTTCTGTCAGAGTTTATTGGGCAAATTTTTCCACTCGCAAAACGTCTTGTGGCAAAAAAGTGTGGCCGAGTTCCGAGTTTATATTCTCTTTCCATTTCATGCGAATGCAGACACTTTCTTCAAGCAGAGTTTAACCAGTGTCTGCTTCACTGGTTAAAAGAAGCTCTTTATTAACTTGTTTGGCACTAATACCAAACAATGCTCTGCATATCCATTGAACCGCCTCGCCTATATATTGAACCGCCTCGTCTATGGCTCATCAACTCATATTACTTCCTATTTTAATATGACACAAAGACATAAACTGTGGCAATGTGTCAGTAGCATATTCCTGATATTGTCGTACATTTTTCCAAGCTATTTAACCTTAAAACAGACTTTGTCTAAACTCCCTGAAAAGGACCATACTGAGGGACAGACAGAGTAAAGTTCGTCTTCAAGTAGACACCAAAAGTCTGTGAACGCATTGTTACAACGTAACTGTACAGCAGGGGCTGTACCAGTGTTTATATCCATACAGAGATGCAAATATATTACAAGGAAAGTATCCCTGGGGCTATATAGGTATTTGCCCGAAAAGCCTTTCTGATTGGCTGATTTTGAAGGAGGGGAGAGCTTATTACTGGAAGGTAGGATGTTATCGGCAAATGTACATGTTGCGTATCAAAAACATCTTTTGTTTCATTATTTTAAATTAGAAAAACAGTTCTAAGAAAACACGCGCGCTGATTGTTGAAATTGTGTTTGTATAACTTGATGGAGACACAGAACTAGCGCGCGCTGTTGACGTAGTGATGGCGCGAGCAAAGGAGAATTTACATTTGATAATCAAAGTTACAAGTTGTTTTCCTTTTTCTCGTCGTGGTGTTTTCTAAAAGAAATAGAAACATGTACTTGTGTTTCTATCGAGTTATACAAACACTCGTGAAAGTTTGGGAGGAACTCGAAAAAGCTGTGGAAACACTCGCCTGCGGCTCACAGCATTTCTCGTCTCTCCCAAACTTCCACTCGTGTTTGTATAACTCGATACAAACACGATCATGTTTTCTATTTCTTAAAGGGTATTGAGATTAATGATTTTATGTGCGTACACTGTACCGATAGCTGCTGAATAACAGCATGTCGTTTATGTGAACGTATCAAGTCTTTTAGCATACTGCAACGAAAGAGGTTGTAAAACAAAAAAAAAACAATAACAATATTGAATAGGCTTGTAATGGAAAGAGGTTATATATTTCTTATAGAGCTAACTAAGCCACGAAGCATGTACGCGGTTCGGCAGGGGACTAGTGTCGGGGGAACATTCTTCCCGTCTGGGATCCGGAGTTCGGAAAGTCCAATTCGCGGTCAGGGAACCTTATTGTATCCCATAACCTCTTCTAGCCTGCTACACTTCAAAAACATGTAGAGTGCTTGACAACAAAAATTCCGTAAAACTGAATTCGTGAATTCGCAGTCAGGAATTATGATCTTGTTTTTTAGTTTCGACCAAGTTATCTGCGGCACGTTCATGCCAGATCAGGCTTAAGTCAAAAGCAAGCTGAAAAAACATTACGATGGCTTTGTGCACTTTCATATTAATGCCTCTAGTAAAACTGAACTCTCTCGAAAATGTGCAATGTCATAACGGTATCCATGAAATTACTGATTGAGGAATTTTCCGTTTTAAAACACGTGTTAATTTGCAATCGAAAAGAAATACTGCATATTGGCCATTTATACTCTCTTAAAATAACAATAACAATCATGAAATAAGTTAAAGTCTGTTAACATACCGTAACGACATCATACTGTAATAAAAAATTGTTTTTAGGTATGAATATGGTATGCATGATGAGAAAAGAATTATGTCATAAATTATTCAATCCAAATATAAACATGCAGGACACAGGCCAGAGACGTCAACGCTAACTTGAAATTAAATGAAGCGTTTATTTTCCGCAATATTCGTTTAAGAGCACAACATTGTTTTTTAAACCATTTAAGAGTACCGTCTTTACAAAGAACAACAGGTTTCTGATCTCCACCAACTTGCTAAAATTCCACAAACAATGTGGAAGATAAAGTTTTGTGCTGTCGTGTTTCTGCTGCTATTTTTTGTCCCAGACGCGGACTGTTGGTTCGCGCGTCGTAGAAGAAGGCGCTTCTCTCCTCCTTGCAGTAAGCAGGACTGTCAAGTCAGCTCCTGGTCAGAATGGAGTCCTTGCACTCATCAATGTGGGACAAGTGGAAAACAGAAAAGAACGAGAACAATAACAGTGGTTGCGTCTTGTGGAGGATCATGTCCGTCCGTGTTAATACAGACTCGCCTATGTAACAGAGTCAACTGTCAGAATTCGTCAACACCCACAGGTAAAGGTTATTCTTGTTAACCGGGTTCCAAAGGAATTGTTGAGAGATTGATTAGTTGAAAGCAAATTATTCGAACGAGCAAAGTTAAACACAAAGCTGCAAAATCGATAACGGATTAGGCTGGCATGGGATAAATCTTTGTTGTGAGAGATCTTCGAAAATCTAAAGTCACGATATTTTTGTCGCAGAAAATCTGAAAATAGTAGTTTACTAAGATACCAAATAGATAAGACATAACCCATAAAGGAACAAGGATAATTAATTCCGGAGGAGATTAACACCGATTACAAAAACTGGGCCGCGTACTTTTACATGTACAAGATGCACAAAGCGTGATATTGTTCCTCTAAAATGAAGCTTAACGTTCGCTTCAAAATGATTTATTCATAGTGTTCTTGAATTTTTGTGAGTATAGCCTTAAAAGTAATTTTCATGTTCTTTTGCAGCTTTCTCGTGATTTCTTTTCAAGAAGAACTTATAATAGTTTCGTCAAAGAGACAAATGTTTCAGGACGTGAGCAGCCGGAAGTCCACGGTCATGAAGCAATATAAAAATTAGTTCGTAGATCAAAACTTCAAGGGGTAGAGCAGGAGGGTGGGGGCGTCTCTAGGCAAATCAATGGTTCAGTCATAACTACCAGTGTGACGTCACGTCATACATTGGTGATTTTCGCTAACTGAAAGATATGTCGAAATTTCTAACTTTTTGATGATTCGATTACTTTGTTCAGGATTCGAAATATATCAAACACTTCTTCGTAGTAATTTTCGGTAGGATAAGTGATTCGAAAGCCTCATATTTTGAGTAGAAACATACTAACAAGTAGCAGTTTGATGGATTGACAACGTTTTCCCGGAGCCCACGCTGAAATGCGGAGATGCCCTGATTCCAGAATAGGTTTGGTACATGGTATATTAAGTTTGCTCTGTGCTAAGAATTAAGCCTTCAGTGCTTATTAGTCGTCTCAACAATCCCTTCAAAGTTAATGGAATGGCATTTGGAGAGCTCCAGAGGGGCTAAACTTCAGAATACCCGGCCACGAGTGCGTGACATGAAATGCCTGCTCCCGTGATCCCGCAGTCAATAAATATTTGCATATGGAATCAAACCAGAAAAACTTAATGTATGCACGAAACAAGCGTGCTACACATGAATATACCTCGTTCTTAAATCCATCAACCGAAACAGGGGCGCTACACATGAAAACACTTCTTTCTATAATCCATGAGCCGAAACCTGGAGTTTTAATATTCATTTTTCCACTGCGGGACTGCGGGAGCAATAGTTTTACTCGTCTTACTTTCATACCAATGGTTTTACTCGCTTTACGTTCATCAATCCATAAAATACAACACCACTGCGGGACTACGGGAGCAAGAGTTCAATGTCATGTAATCGTGGCTGGGTATTCTGAAGTCTCCCACACGCAGTCATCTACCCCACAAAATTTAGAAACAAAAGCATTCAACCAGCTAACATCTAGTAAACATAGCGGATACTCTTGCCCTTTCAACAATTCAACAAAGTTTAAGGCCAGGTTTAAACGTCGCATTTTACATGCGCCAGATCGAATTGCCGGATTAAGTGCGACATATTTCAATTCGATGCGAGTCAGTCGAATATTCGACTGATCCAGTAGAATATACGACTGAAGTTCGACAGTTGATTTAAGCGCCGTAGTTTACATGTACCGAATCAATCTCGTTCCCAGAACCTCGTTCCCCTTGACCAGCGGTCGGAAAACGAGAGCTCTGGGAGCAACCATTTTGAATTAACAACAGAAATAGTCGAATTCTGCCCATCCGGTCTCACGCAGTCTGCATCTACGGCGCATGCCTGAAATGGTTGCTCCCAGAGCTCTCGATTCCTGCCGCAGACGGGGACGAGAATGGTGCCGAATCGAATTCAAATAGGCCTTATGCAACAAACGATCACATGGTACAAAATCCGCCATGCTTGAGGGCAAGCTCATTATTACTCCCGCACTGGTACTTTAAAACAAAGAGACCTCGACCAGTCAAGCGTGACTGGCCTTTGTTTTAATGTCCCACTGCGGGAATAATAATGAGCTTGCCCTCCAGCATGGCGTAATTTGTACCATGTGATTGTTTGTTGCAAAAGGCCTATTTAAAGTACGTCAATCGCGCTCAGCAATTTAATTCGACAAAAAAATGCGACGTTTAAATCAAATCAGCCGAACGTATTCATTCGATTCGACTAAAATTAGTATTTGATTCGGCGCATGTAAAATGCGAGGTTTAAACCGGGCCTAAATCGCGAGAAATCAAACGGACATGTACACCCTCGCACTCAAAGGATGGTTGAACAAAATAGCTCATCACATTGAGAAAAACTGACAATGGCTAGACAGTTATATCAAACAAAACAATACCTCCTATTATGAAGGAACTTTGGTTGAAAACTTGAAGAGGAAACGGCGGCCGTTTTGGGTGGCCTCTACTTGACCGGAAGTCAAGATAACGGTAGCCCCACTTGACTCGATCTGTTTTCAATGACATTTGGAACAAAAACGCACACAAAGCAACAAACTGTTGTACTCGCAGACAATATCCACTACAAAGCTTGCACACTTATGCCAAATTAGTGAATAATAGCGCAATAATAGCTTTTATTATACTCTTTTTGTTTGAATTCAATGAACTCCAAACGCCAAAGCGAAGCTTCGACTTGTTGCTATGTGACGTCACACAGGCAGTGATGAGTCGGTCTCTGACAGATGCTCGAAAACAATGGAGTCACCCCCTCCCTCATGGGGTAGAGTTAGCCCATGCTGTATTGGCAAAGCTGTTACGAACAAATCATGTTATATGGCTTTTGAAATATATGGACGCGTTATCACTTAGTCTGATTCAGATTTTTTTCGTTATTCCATTCATGTCAGTAGCGTACAATTTATTTCATTTTTAGGCGTCATTCCTAAAAGGACTTACAGCAATCTAAACGGAAATTGAAAAAAAAAAAAATCAGACAAGCAAGCGAACCTCGCTAAGACCCAAAAACGTTAATAATATTATACACACCATTAAGTTGAAAGCGGACTGCTTCTCTTTGTCAAAAAAACTCTTGCAAAGATGCAAAACATGTTTAACTTATGTTCAATGGGGAAGAAAAAAAAAAGCAAGTGCTAGTTTTTGGCTAGAATGGTCTTACAACCGACAGAGAAATCAAAGGGCTTCCGAAATTTCCGTGTTAACCAGGTAATGTGGCAAAAAATAGTCACGATCCAAACAGGAAACTCGCAAACGAAATTGAACTAACCCCATTTTCCCTGACGACTGACTGATTAAGTTCATGTAAACTGTCAAGTTCTATGATATGACGTCATCACTCGTAAAACGAAATTGCCGCATGATCATTTTCTTGATCAATTTTCGAAAGAGATCACGTAACCTTCGTTCTATCTTAAAAATCCTCCTAAGCCTTTCATTGATCATCGGAAATTCGTCGAGATCTTCTTAGCATAGTTTAAAATGTTTCGTTTATCTTTGAAACTCAGGTTAATATTGGGATGCGTCCAAAACAAATTGTTAACAATTCCTTGATAAGCATTCGCAGGAAAATAAACGATACCGTCAGTATTCGTACGACTTACTTGACTCGTTCCTCTTCGTTCCCTCTGGAACATACGGTGCCGACTATGTTCCCCCTATCTTTCTCAACTTGATTTGTCGTATTTGCTCCTACCAGGCCAACTGGATGATCCATGCAGAGCTTCCACATCAGAACTGGCTCAGTGTTAGCATGCTTAACTATTATTGTTTCTCTATTTTACCTTTACAGTTCTGGCAACGTCAACTCCTCAACCCAGAAATTCTTCATCCAACTTAACTACAATCCAAACACCCTCGAAGCCAGTGAGTACTACGTCACCCTTTATCGGTAAGTTCACATGGATACTTAACTAGCATCGTCTATGCTAGTAAAGTACGAAAGATTTTCGTTGGAAAGATTTCTTTGTATCTAATTCTGTGTTTTTTTCAGAAGCTTCTAGGTTCACAATGTGGCGATGTGTAATTATAAAAATAAACAAGGAAATCCATCATCTTTGAATCGTAAACCAGAAA
>JAHPZR010001505.1:0-12933 GCA_019787425.1 Platygyra sinensis
CCAAGGCGTGCTTCTTTTCACTGACTACAGAAGGAAGAAGACTGCATCGGTCACATCTTGCATCATTGCTGGGGTGCTTACATTCGGAAGTGAAGTTACAGTCAATCAGGGTGGCTTAGTGCATATCTCTTTACAGTGATCAGCAACTGTCTGATGACTGAGAGGACGTGAACTCGTTTGTGTGAAGAACGAATTTACACGTTCTGTTAGTAACAGAATGTGCGGTGTAATTTATTCATTTATACGAAAATAGTACCTTCTAGTCGGTTTTCAAATATCGCTTCGCGTTTTGTGAGCTTTTCATTTTGATCCTTTGCCCACGTAAGCCTTTTCCGTGATGTCACCAAGTTTTTCTACAACGTCTTGCAAGTCATCAAAGGCCTTAGCACCTTCAGCTGCTACATAGTCTATCCTTGTAACGACTTGCGTACTGTGGCTGAACAGACATTTAGAATACGGCATAACGTGGAACGACTCATCGGTGTAAAGCCTGATTCACGGCAATAACCCTTGTACTGCTTGATTATGTGTTCTGGAATTATCGGATCTAATGACATTAGGCACTTTGATTACTTCACTTGATGACAGCTTTAACGATTTCTCACCAAATGGTAAGTCCTGCACAATGTGTGTGCTGTGATAAAAGAAAGGAAATGATCGAGTTTTTCTGGCTCAACATACATTCTGGGCGAAGTGGAGATAGGGACTACAGCACCTCTTCCATGAAGTAGACGGTGATGTCTTGCGACGTTGTAGCGATATCTTGATAGATCTGGGATCCAAGTTTTAATCTCTTTAAAACTCATTTTGTCGGCTACAACGGACAAGATCTGACTCCTAGTACTCCAATGATCGGCATTGGCATAGCACTCTTTAATGGCTTCCATCAAAGAGGAATCAAGATACATAGTACTAATGGCGTACGACTGACTAACGGAGCGAAATAGGTGGTCGTGATCCTGTGGCGCAATTTCTTCTAAAGTAGCATCTATTCACTTGCTTTGCCTTGCGTTTGTAATGACGTTTTGTCGCTCCGAGGCTTCATCCCATGGTGTTGATAGGGCACTTCGAACCGGGCTAATATCTCTTGAAGCAAGATATTTGTTTAAAAGTTGTCTTGGCTGTACAGGTGCTTCTCTGTTGTCAGCTGAAGTCGAAAAATCAAGCTCAGATGGCTGGTAAATACTGCATGGTGTATCAGCAAGTGGTAAAGTGTTGGACGGTGTGAGGGTTGGACTGATTTCCTCGAAAATTACAACTTCTTCTTTGTCACTCTAAAATACGAACAACCGTCAATTATTTTGTGACCTATGAATCGGTTTTAGCTCTCTTTCGTTATTATCCTTTCTTCCTTTCTTTCTTTCTATCTTTCTCTCTTCTATCTTTCCATCTATCTTCGGCTTTTCTCTCTTACTTAGTCAATTCTTCCTTTCTCTTTCAGTTTTTTTTCCCGAATTTTTGTCCTCACTAACTATCTCATTACATAATACTTTCGCGAAACTTTAATTTCGAGTTTTTAAAAAGGTCGTGAACATAAAATGACGCGAAATTTAGTGAGTGCCATTTTGACTTTTAGTAACGAAAGTGTGAATTATTATTCTTGGGTTGCACCGTCACGCAATTAAAAAATAATTCGAAAACTATTCAGTGAATAAACTCAAGGAATTACATTGTCATAGGAGATAAATATTTAGGGTACTTCTCTAAGTTTTAGATCTGTACGTTTTCCCGATCTTCTAATATTTGTCAAATATTTTGCACAAATTTACAGAGCCCAGTATGGAGCCACCATTTTGGTGTACCTCCAAGAGACACCAACATGGCGGCCGGAAAATTAATAAACTTACTTTGGCCATCTAGGCCACTTATTATCTGAACCGATCAAGCAAACATTTAGATAAACACTTTTCCTAATACTTTAACCTCTAAAAAGGCTAAAAATCCCGAGATAAGTATGTATCTTTCGACAGACACATTCACACATTCATAGCTTATGTCACGCACCTCCATAACTCTGAAATTCAAAATGTTACTGTTTCTAGACGACGCATGTTCTTTAGCTGAAAAGTGTTCACAGATATAAATTTACCCCCTCTCATTCCTGATGAAGATAATAACTTTGGTGGCTCTTTAGTTTTGAATTTAACAAAATGATGACGTCACGTGCAACCCAAGAATTTTGCCAATACAACGCTTACAATTTGGTCGTATAAAGTTCTATCGAATGTATTTTTTTTTGTATCAAGGTTCTCTTCATCACGGCTGGGAACTCCTGAAAGTGGGGCCTGCAGTATTGAGTTTCAAGTGCGGACAAAGCCGTTATAAACTTGATAGCTATCTACATGTACATACCAGTTGCATTTTACTCAGCTCTGAAGCAACGTCTGCAGTCCTTGCAATCTCACTCTTATCTTGATTTGCTGAAATCTTTTTCTTGCAGTTTATACAAACACCTGTAATATGCAGTATGCCATTACTCAGTGGTTCAATAATGCACAATGAATAATGAAACTATACTTAGCACGTACCTGAACCAACTTGGATAAATACGCCCGTCTCTTTCAGAATAAGAGCAGATTCTCGCTTTCCAATTCCGCGCTCAGCTTTTGGCCACTTTGCGGTTTTCCCTCTACCATGCCCTGACAGAGATTGAGGTACCCTACATTTAATGGTAGACCCTCGGCTCCAACCTATTCCCAGTTTTGAACGATGACTTGGGCAGATTGTCATGCTCTCAGTGTTGTGTGCAAAATTCGGAAAGCCAGCACGACACAAAATCAAATCCACTTCATTTTCAGGACCACTGAACTTGTACGTGCTCAAGTGACCTGAAATGTCTTTTTGGCAACTTAGCAATGGGATTACTCGAGTGTCACCTTTTCGATCTTTTCTGTCAAAACTACACTGTCCTCCAACAATTGACTTAAAAGAGCAGCAAATCTCCGCCATAATTGTGATCAACAACTAACCAACTGGTCAATTATCTGGTACGTCGCGATAGATAGTAATCAATTGTTGTCAATCAAGGTTCCAAAAGCCTACCTCGGCAAGGTCGTGTGTAGTGCTCAATTCATCATTTATTATCGTTACGAAGTAAAATAAGTACGGAAAAGTCTCAAAAAGTCGAAATGATTGCGCAATCTGGATGCGAAATGTCTTTTGAAAGGAATTCATTGCGACGACTTTCGGCTTTTACAATCCTTATTTATAATTAACTTATTGACTCTGATACTGTAAAAGATAACAAAATTGCCGTTTCCTTCGTTGGTTAGTAATATCGATCCTCGACTAACAGATTCGAAACATGCAGATTCCACTTCAAATTCCTCCACTGGCGTGTTTGTAGTGTTTCTAAAAGTTTACTGCCGGTGATAACTTTTTTGATATAAGCACGTTTGTTGATGTCAAGTTACACAAAGTGATTTTTGCATTTCTTCTCGACCGGAAAATAATACAACTAGGAGTCTGCTCAAAAACATTGCCGGAAACAGAAACCAAAGACAAAAATGTGACGCTGATCAGTGCAGAATTAGAAACGAGTTCGCCAGGAAACACGTCAAATCTAAAACATGCGACTTGTTGTTTATGAAAGTCTGCGTTGCGTGACACAACAGACGAAAACTTAGGGAGGAATATAATGTCATAATCGATGAACACACGCTGGAGTTTTCGAATTCACTCTAAAACCAATGAGATTGTTTTCTGTATTTTCTCGGTCTTGCTTTTAAATGCGCGATACTGCTGTCAGCAGCGACTGTTAAATTTAAATTTGTAAAGTAATTATGTAACCATCATTGTCAATTTCAGAGCTACTTTAAATTGAATTTTTCTTCGAATTGAACCGTCTCTCGAGCAAAAACAACTCAATTACACAAACCAATTTTTACACACGTTCAACAACTGTCATTTCTAGTTGTACATACTCTACAATGAAGCAATTCTATCACGTCGCACATAGTTAAAATTCAATTTGTTACGAGGTAACTTTCCTAATGAGAAAATGGTATGGTCCGTATAAAAATCCGTTACAAATTTGAAACGGTAGCAAATCCACGGATAATGATAAATATGGACAAGTAGACATTATACATCAACTTTGAGTTGTAACTGATACTGTAGCTTGTTTAGTTTTGTTACAGTAGGTCACGAAAGTGGTGTTAAATTATGGCCTCAAAATTAGCATATTATAGTCATTCCGAGTGTACATTCCATATCTCGAAAATAAAAAGACATTTTCGCAAACAAACTGTACCTTGATAAATGGTACTTAATACATTACAAAACCTGGGACCATGAGCGAAATCTAAAAAAAAAAAAATTTTCGACTTGCCGCTAGATGTAGGACAGATGCTGCGGATTTTCTCTTAAGTTTTACAGTTTGACCCGTTTAGAAAAAGAGCAAAAGCAAGTAGTGACTAAGTAAGCGCCGATTACAAGAATTACATCACGACGGCGAAGACTGTTTCGAGGCTACCTGACGGCGGAGTCTTAAGTCAAAACACGACATACATCAACGGACAAAAAAAATGTCATGAAACACACAATCAAAAAAAAAAAAAAAAAGTTTTAGCTTATTAACCGAGAGTGAGGTAATTTACGAGAATAATCTCACACCGAGACCATGCCGTCGACCCATGCGACGGCGAAGCCAATATGGTAAGGTCGAGGCTTGAGATTTTCCTGTGAAAGATCGGGGCGAACATATTGAAGTTAATTAAGTTGCTTCTTGTATGGGTTTTTGGCTTGGTGTTTGCAGGCCCGTAATCGGTCCATGGACATTACGTTATGGGTTATTGCCAAGTGTGAGGCAAGATGGCTGGATATTGGCCAAGTCTTTTTTTGCGTGTTTATGGACCGAGACGAAGTCGAGGTCCATAAACTCGCAAAAAAAAAGAACGAGGCCAATATCCAGCCATCTTGACCGAACAAACTTGGTCAATAAAGGATTTATTATATGGCTTTGGGTGAAATTTTGCTTTCGGGATGCAGCGGGTAGTCCCGAGCGGGCAAGATGGCTCCATCTTGCCCGCTCGGGTAGCCAATCACAGCGCGCGATTTGGTTCATCTTGCCCGCTCACGGAGCTAGCCATATAATAAGGAAGAATAATGCCGTACCGGAGTTAGCCATCAAACTGCTCGCTAGATCGGCTGGATACACAAGTCATATAATAATAATGGTCAATGCATAATACGCGTAGATAATATTTTGCTCCTGTACGCATTACTCTGCGCAAAGTTACGACCTTAAACTATACTGAAGCCAACCCGCAAGATATCGATCGAAAGAGTAAATATTAATCAGAATTGAATAAAAAAAGTTTAATGTGTTTGCTCTTTTCTTTCAGTGCAAATATTCCAACGTAACTACTGTTCCTAAATTCACTGTTAGCGAATCAGAGCCTTTGTCTACTGATCTGACTTTCGATAAAAAATGATGCCGCCTGACTTGAAAAATTTGGCTCTAGCACTCAGTACGTCACAACACTAACCATGGCTCGACAAAACTCGATTAATATTTTTAGTCAAAGCGTTCCAAAGGGTGCAGTATTAATTGGACGATAGATACTTTATAGTTAAATAGTGGTAACACTCAAAAATTAGTATTGGGTCGTCGCTTTAGATGGAAATCGCTGTGGCATTGAATTCGCTTAACGGAAACTCGCAATTTTTTACACATAAGTTTTAGGGCAACTTGCTTGCAAATTTGAATATTAAAATGCTTCATTTTCCATCACCAGTTAGCCACCAGTACGTCGTTAATCGTCTATTCCTCGGGAGATGTTTCGTTCGGTAGAAATTCTTGTGAGTACTTAAACATTTCTCTCAATGCATGAAATATCAAGGAGTAAATACATACCAGACGTTCCGCTAGTCATAAAATGTCCATATAAAACTTTGTATATGAATTCAGTTTTTTGCTATTTCCCTAAAGTATGTATACAAACTCGACAAACGACCCGGCCCAGGCAAGCTTCTTAAGCATAACTGATTTGCTGGCTGTTCTAGTTTAAGTCCGATTTCGCTGTCCAACGATAACGCATACAAAACACAACCGAGATGTTTAACTATAGCTAAGTAATCTTACTTTGACGGAAACCGACTCCCAGAACTGTGCAGTGTCATCACGTGCAAGATATTGAGTATTTTACATGACGTCACGGCAGGCATATTGGTTTCCCAAAACAATGTTAAACGGCAGACATCATGGAAATGTTGATGGATCAATTTAAACCCTGAATCATGTGGGAGTTGAACTCTTTCCTTGTATAAAACACTCAATTTTATTTGAAATGAATTTTAATGGCTGCCAGCTACGTGAGCAAAAACACACTATTACCATAAATTCGTTCTGTCAGTAGTTATTGGGCAAATTTTTCCACTCGCAAAACGTCTTGTGGCAAAAAAGTGTGGCCGAGTTCCGAGTTTATATTCTCTTTCCATTTCATGCGAATGCAGACACTTTCTTCCAAGCAGAGTTTAACCAGTGTCTGCGATTTCACTGTTAAAAGAGCTCTTCTATTAACTTGTTTGGCACTAATACCAAAAATGCTCTGTCATATCCATTGAACCGCCTCGCCTATATATGAACCGCCTCGTCTATGGCTCATCAATCTCATATTACTTCCTATTTTAATATGACACAAAGACATAAACTGTGGCAATGTGTCAGTAGGCATATTCCTGATATTGTCGTACATTTTTCCAAGCTATTTAACCTTAAAACAGACTTTGTCTAAACTCCCTGAAAAGGACCATACTGAGGGACAGACAGAGTAAAGTTCGTCTTACAACGCTAGACACCAAAAGTCCTGTGAACCCGCATTGTTCACACACCTCGTCAACTCCCGTACCGCAGGGGCTTGTACCAGTGTTTATATCCATACAAGAGATGCACAATATATTACAAGGAAAGTTATCCCTTATCGGGGCTATATAGGCATTTGCCCTGAAAAGCGCCTTTCTGATTCGCTGATTTTGAAGGGCCCGCGGAGAGAGCTTCTTACTTGTGAAGGTAGGATGTTATCGGCAAATGTACATGTTGCGTATCACAAAACATACTTTTCGGTTCATTTTATTTTACAACTTCAGAAGACAACAGTCTATAAGAAAACACGCCTGCGCTCGATTTGTGGCAAATTGTCGTTTGTATCAAACTTGATGCGAGACCCGAGAACTAGCGCCGCGCTGTTGACAGTAGTGTATGGCGCGAGCCAAAGGAGAATTTACATTTGGCTACATCAAAGTCACACAAGTTGTTTTCCTTTTTCTCGTCCGTGGACTGTTTTCTTAAAAGAAATGTAGAAACATGTACTTGTGTTTCTATCGAGTGATACAACCACTCGTGAAAGTTTGGGAGGAACTCGAATTTTATTTATTAGTTCTGTGGAAAACACTCGCCTGCGGCTCACCGTTCAATTCTTCGTCTCTCCCTAGTATAGTCTTGCCCACTCGTGATTTGTATAACTCGATACAAACCCGATCCCTGTGCTTCTATTGCTTTAAAGGGTATTGAGATTAAATGATTTTATGTGCGTACACTGTACCGATAGCTGCTGAATAACAGCATGTCGTTATGTGAACGTATCAAGTCTTTTAGCATACTGCAACGAAAGAGGTTGTAAAACAAAAAAAAAACAATAACAATATTGAATAGGCTTGTAATGGAAAGAGGTTATATATTTCTTATAGAGCTAACTAAGCCACGAAGCATGTACGCGGTTCGGCAGGGGACTAGTGTCGGGGGAACATTCTTCCCGTCTGGGATCCGGAGTTCGGAAAGTCCAATTCGCGGTCAGGGAACCTTATTGTATCCCATAACCTCTTCTAGCCTGCTACACTTCAAAAACATGTAGAGTGCTTGACAACAAAAATTCCGTAAAACTGAATTCGTGAATTCGCAGTCAGGAATTATGATCTTGTTTTTTAGTTTCGACCAAGTTATCTGCGGCACGTTCATGCCAGATCAGGCTTAAGTCAAAAGCAAGCTGAAAAAACATTACGATGGCTTTGTGCACTTTCATATTAATGCCTCTAGTAAAACTGAACTCTCTCGAAAATGTGCAATGTCATAACGGTATCCATGAAATTACTGATTGAGGAATTTTCCGTTTTAAAACACGTGTTAATTTGCAATCGAAAAGAAATACTGCATATTGGCCATTTATACTCTCTTAAAATAACAATAACAATCATGAAATAAGTTAAAGTCTGTTAACATACCGTAACGACATCATACTGTAATAAAAAATTGTTTTTAGGTATGAATATGGTATGCATGATGAGAAAAGAATTATGTCATAAATTATTCAATCCAAATATAAACATGCAGGACACAGGCCAGAGACGTCAACGCTAACTTGAAATTAAATGAAGCGTTTATTTTCCGCAATATTCGTTTAAGAGCACAACATTGTTTTTTAAACCATTTAAGAGTACCGTCTTTACAAAGAACAACAGGTTTTCTGATCTCCACCAACTTGCTAAAATTCCACAAACAATGTGGAAGATAAAGTTTTGTGCTGTCGTGTTTCTGCTGCTATTTTTTGTCCCAGACGCGGACTGTTGGTTCGCGCGTCGTAGAAGAAGGCGCTTCTCTCCTCCTTGCAGTAAGCAGGACTGTCAAGTGAGCTCCTGGTCAGAATGGAGTCCTTGCACTCATCAATGTGGGACAAGTGGAAAACAGAAAAGAACGAGAACAATAACAGTGGTTGCGTCTTGTGGAGGATCATGTCCGTCCGTGTTAATACAGACTCGCCTATGTAACAGAGTCAACTGTCAGAATTCGTCAACACCCACAGGTAAAGGTTATTCTTGTTAACCAGGTTCCAAAGGAATTGTTGCGAGATTGATTAGTTGAAAGCAAATTATTCGAACGAGCAAAGTTAAACACAAAGCTGCAAAATCGATAACGGATTAGACTGGCATGGGATAAATCTTTGTTGTGAGAGATCTTCGAAAAATCTAAAGTCACGATATTTTTGTCGCAGAAAATCTGAAAATAGTAGTTTACTAAGATAGAAAAAATACCAAATAGATAAGACATAACCCATAAAGGAACAAGGATAATTAATTCCGGAGGAGATTAACACCGATTACAAAAACTGGGCCGCGTACTTTTACATGTACAAGATGCACAAAGCGTGATATTGTTCCTCTAAAATGAAGCTTAACGTTCGCTTCAAAATGATTTATTCATAGTGTTCTTGAATTTTTGTGAGTTTGGCCTTAAAAGTAATTTTTATGTTCTTTTGCAGCTTTCTCGTGACTTCTTTTCAAGAAGAACTTATAATAGTTTCGTCAAAGAGACAAATGTTTCAGGACGTGAGCAGCCGGAAGTCCACGGTCATGAAGCAATATAAAAATTAGCTCGTAGATCAAAACTTCAAGGGGTAGAGCAGGAGGGTGGGGGCGTCTCTAGGCAAATCATTGGTTTAGTCATAACTACCAGTGTGACGTCACGTCATACATTGGTGATTTTCGCTAACTGAAAGATATGTCGAAATTTCTAACTTTTTGATGATTCGATTACTTTGTTCAGGATTCGAAATATATCAAACACTTCTTCGTAGTAATTTTCGGTAGGATAAGTGATTCGAAAGCCTCATATTTTGAGTAGAAACATACTAACAAGTGGCAGTTTGATGGATTGACAACGTTTTCCCAGAGCCCACGCTGAAATGCGGAGATGCCCTGATTCCAGAATAGGTTTGGTACATGGTATATTAAGTTTGCTCTGTGCTAAGAATTAAGCCTTCAGTGCTTATTAGTCGTCTCAACAATCCCTTCAAAGTTAATGGAATGGCATTTGGAGAGCTCCAGAGGGGCTAAACTTCAGAATACCCGGCCACGAGTGCGTGACATGAAATGCCTGCTCCCGTGATCCCGCAGTCAATAAATATTTGCATATGGAATCAAACCAGAAAAACTTAATGTATGCACGAAACAAGCGTGCTACACATGAATATACCTCGTTCTAAAATCCATCAATCGAAACAGGGGCGCTACACATGAAAACACTTCTTTCTATAATCCATGAGCCGAAACCTGGAGTTTTAATATTCATTTTTCCACTGCGGGACTGCGGGAGCAATAGTTTTACTCGTCTTACTTTCATAGCAATGGTTTTACTCGCTTTAGGTTCATCAATCCATAAAATACAACACCACTGCGGGACTACGGGAGCAAGAGTTCAATGTCATGTAATCGTGGCTGGGTATTCTGAAGTCTCCCACAGGCAGTCATCTACCCCACAAAATTTAGAAACAAAAGCATTCAACCAGCTAACATCTAGTAAACATAGCGGACACTCTTGCCCTTTCAACAATTCAACAAAGTTTAAGGCCAGGTTTAAACGTCGCATTTTACATGCGCCAGATCGAATTGCCGGATTAAGTGCAGGTAAAATACGACGTCTAAATCAATTAAATGCGACATATTTCAACTCGATGCGAGTCAGTCGAATATTCGACTGATCCAGTAGAATATACGACTGAAGTTCGACAGTTGATTTAAGCGCCGTATTTTACATGTACCGAATCAATCTCGTTCCCAGAACCTCGTTCCCCTTGACCAGCGGTCGGAAAACGAGAGCTCTGGGAGCAACCATTTTGGATTAACAACGGAAATAACCGAATTCTGCCCATCCGGTCTCACGCAGTCTGCATCTACGGCGCATGCCTGAAATGGTTGCTCCCAGAGCTCTCGATTCCTGCCGCAGGCCAGAAGGATCGTGGGCTCTGGGGACGAGAATGGTGCCGAATCGAATTCAAATAGGCCTTATGCAACAAACGATCACATGGTACAAAATCCGCCATGCTGGAGGGCAAGCTCATTATTATTCCCGCACTGGTACTTTAAAACAAAGAGACCTCAACCAGGCAAGCGTGACTGGCCTTTGTTTTAATGTCCCACTGCGGGAATAATAATGAGCTTGCCCTCCAGCATGGCGTAATTTGTACCATGTGATTGTTTGTTGCAAAAGGCCTATTTAAAGTACGTCAATCGCGCTCAGCAATTTAATTCGACAAAAAAAATGCGACATTTAAATCAAATCAGCCGAACGTATTCATTCGATTCGACTAAAATTAGTATTTGATTCGGCGCATGTAAAATACGAGGTTTATACCGGGCCTAAATCGCGAGAAATCAAACGGACATGTACACCCTCGCACTCAAAGGGATGGTTGAGCAAAATGGCTCATCACATTGAGAAAAACTGACAATGGCTAGACAGTTATATCCCTATTATGAGGTACTTTGGTTGAAAACTTGAAGAGGAAACGGCGGCCGTTTTGGGTGGCCTCTACTTGACCGGAAGTCGAGATAACGGTAGCCCCACTTGACTCGATCTGTTTTCAATAACATTTGGAACAAAAACGCACACAAAGCAACAAACAGTTGTACTCGCAGACAATATCCACTGCAAAGCTTGCACACTTATGCCAAATTAGTGAATAATAGCGCAATAATAGCTTGTATTATCCTCTTTTTGTTTGAATTCAATGAACTCCCAACGCCAAAGCGAAGCTTCGACTTGTTGCTATGTGACGTCACACAGGCAGTGATGAGTCGGTCTCTGACAGATACTCGAAAACAATGGAGTCACCCCCTCCCTCATGGGGTAGAATTAGCCCATGCTGTATTGGCAAAGCTGTTACGAACAAATCATGTTATATGGCTTTTGAAATATATGGACGCGTTATCACTTAGTCTGATTCAGATTTTTTTCGTTATTCCATTCATGTCAGTAGCGTACAATTTATTTCATTTTTAGGCGTCATTCCTAAAAGGACTTACAGCAATCTAAACGGAAATTGAAAAAAAAAAAAAAATCAGACAAGCAAGCGAACCTCGCTAAGACCCAAAAACGTTAATAATATTATACACACCATTAAGTTGAAAGCGGACTGCTTCTCTTTGTCAAAAAAACTCTTGCAAAGATGCAAAACATGTTTAACTTATGTTCAATGGGGAAGAAAAAAAAAAAGCAAGTGCTAGTTTTTGGCTAGAATGGTCTTACAACCGACAGAGAAATCAAAGGGCTTCCGAAATTTCCGTGTTAACCAGGTAATGTGGCAAAAAATAGTCACGATCCAAACAGGAAACTCGCAAACGAAATTGAACTAAACCCATTTTCCCTGACGACTGACTGATTAAGTTCATGTAAACTGTCAAGTTCCATGATATGACCTCATCACTCGTAAAACGAAATTGCCGCATGATCATTTTCTTGATCAATTTTCGAAAGAGATCACGTAACCTTCGTTCTGTCTTAAAAATCCTCCTAAGCCTTTCATTGATCATCGGAAATTCGTCGAGATCTTCTTAGCATAGTTTAAAATGCTTCGTTTATCTTTGAAACTCAGGTTAATATTGGGATGCGTCCAAAACAAATTGTTAACAATTCCTGGATAAGCATTCGCAGGAAAATAAACGATACCGTCAGTATTCGTACGACTTACTTGACTCGTTCCTCTTCGTTCCCTCTGGAACATACGGTGCCGACTATGTTCCCCCTATCTTTCTCAACTTGATTTGTCGTATTTGCTCCTACCAGGTCAACTGGATGATCCATGCAGAGCTTCCACATCAGAACTGGCTCAGTGTTAGCATGCTTAACTATTATTGTTTCTCTATTTTACCTTTACAGTTCTGGCAACGTCAACTCCTCAACCCAGAAATTCTTCATCCAACTTAACTACAATCCAAACACCCTCGAAGCCAGTGAGTACTACGTCACCCTTTATCGGTAAGTTCAAATGGATACTTAACTAGCATCGTCTATGCTAGTAAAGTACGAAAGATTTTCGTTGGAAAGATTTCTTTGTATCTAATTCTGTGTTTTTTTCAGAAGCTTCTAGGTTCACAATGTGGCGATGTATAATTATAAAAATAAACAAGGAAATCCATCATCTTTGAATCGTAAACCAGAAA
>JAHPZR010001506.1:0-2500 GCA_019787425.1 Platygyra sinensis
TCCTTTTGCTATATTGCGTTACGTCTGTTCAAGTCTTAGATATTATATCACGCCATTATCGATTCATAGCGTAAAAGCATTTAGAAGTTGAGCTGCAATTTTCCAATCAATATAAAATGGAAAAACGTCAACGTTGTTGGATTTTGAAACAAAGTTGAAAAACTAATGGTCAACAGTCCAAACTGTTCTCTCAGAAGAAGGCACTTGACTGAGACATAGAAGGAAATGACTAAGTTAAATCTATTAATGTTTCAAAATCCGTGAAATCCGTCTTTTCTGCCGTGTTTAGTAAAAAGGTTAACTTAACTGCTTACCAGCACTGGAAGTTTCCACCCAAGGTTTTTCCTAATAATGACGGAAAGGACGGATTTCGCGGATTTTGCGAATTTGTTTTTAATATGTTTTATTTAATACTTCTCTTTAAAACTGTAAGTATAATATTATTAATATATTTTAATATATAAATCATATATCATAATATATTATTTATATTAATATTATACTTACAGTTTTAAAGAGAAGTATTAAATAAAACAAATTAAAAACAAATCCGCAAAATCCGCGAAATCCGTCCTTTCCGCCATTCAATAGAAACTTCCAGTACTGAGAGGCAGTCGGATGAAACTTTCTTGCAATCACGGCGGAAAGAACGGATTTCACGGATTTTGCGAAGACGTTCAGATTAATTTTTATATATCACTGTAAAACTTAAGCATAACATTTTGCTCTTTTATCGATTGGCCTTAGAATACAAGATTCTGCTTATCTCTGGCTTCTATATTCTGTTTTAACTGTTTTTATTGAATCACATTCTTCATTTGCGGTGACATAGAGGACGTTACATCTTTCTTCGAAAATCAATGACACTATAACATCACTTTTCTACCTTCCCCAACATCAAGATGAGAACTGTCTCAGTTCATTTATTCTTTTTCGTTTTTTTTTTTAACAGGAGTCGTGATAATTATGTAATACACCATGAAAACACGCCGCTGTATATGATATTTTCTCAACTCTTTTCGCTTGCCCCATTAGCTCTGGTTGATGTTGTTGTTAGCCCCTACTAAGGCCAGGTGTAGACAGTATTTCCTAAATCCCTTTCAAACGAATATACCGTCAATGTGGCTTGTTAATCGAGTTTATTATTTGGTGTAAAATACCTGTTGATTGCTGACCAGCGCAAATATTAATAGCAACATTAAATTCGGGAAAGTAACAGATGAGAAAATTCGTCTACAAAAGTAGCGTAAATAGTCTGAGAACTGATTGCGTGTCACAATTGGCTGATTAAAAATGCCACTTTTGCTTCGTTACCTACTTTATTGCTCGCTGTGAAAGAGCTGTGGATAGCTGACCAGTGCGACGAAAATGGCATTGACATGAAAATTACGTCGCGAGAAAAGTCGTCTAGAAGACTCACTGGAGAGCACCTGCGAACTGATAGCGTGTCACAATTGGCCATTTAAAAGAAATAATTACGTCTTCTGTTGATTGCATTTTGTGTAGTAAAATTATTCCCAAGAACTTCACAAGTCTTTTCTCTATAAAAGCAAAACACGTTTCAGGGCTTACATTGTCGTTCAAGATGCAGAGGCTCGTTATCCATCCCGTCAACTAAACAGCAGGACAATAAAAAGCGCTGCGTTGTGCTACTTGAGCCCGGTAGTTTTAGGAAAATGTAGTATTATCAGTACAAAGTGTGCTTGCAGGGTTCAGGAAGAAGGTTTTGAAAAAGCGTGAAATGGCGGGTGTCGAACTAGAGATGCCTTTGATAAAGCTCTGCAAGGTTTGTTTATGTGTGCGCTGTTTAAAATTTTGAACTTTTCTGTCGTTGTTTGGGTGGAATAAATTGATGCAGATTCAGTGAATGATAGCTTGTTTCGTCTATGTCGCAGGCATGAAGAATGTCACATTCCTTTTTCAGCTCCATTAGCACGCAAAGTCTAAAGAAAGAACAGAGCAGGAAAAAGTGCATATCGAGGAAGAGAGGAGCGATGATGCTGACGAATTTCCGGACGTGTAGTAAAACAATCACAGAACGTTCTCACTCGATACTTTACTAGTTAAACTGAAAGTAGCTTTTTCTCGTAAGATAGGCCGTAATATGGAGTGGTCGTCTCTAGTAGTTTGATACTTTCCCACATTAAGTAAATAGCATTAGGCAATCAGAACGCTACATGTACCTATGAGAACTAGTTACAAGAAAAGGCTTTTGTGTGTCCAAGAAATAAGAGTTTATTACAGCTTGATCATCTATAAACAGCACTATAGCAAAAGGAACGGGGAGATTTGGGAAACGATCTGATACTTAGCCGACGAGGCCTACGGCCTCGTCGGCTAAAATCAGACGATATTCCGCGAGATTGAGCAGGATAATTGTTTTATTATTCAACAAATTGATAACAAAATTGATTTCCAAGCTCGTAACATTTTTAAACCTTTCTGTCGACATTTTTTCACTTCACTTTTTCTTCCCACGTACGAAGCTACGTATATCGCC
>JAHPZR010001506.1:12500-19124 GCA_019787425.1 Platygyra sinensis
GTTTAATAGGCGAGGAAGTATTTTGTAAATTGTGGTTATTCCATTAAATCCAGTTTTTTCTTTTTCTCTCTACATTACTTTACATTTATGATTATAGCAACCTAGCTGTCGTAGTTTTCTGACTCAATAGCCAGCTTGCGTAGATGGTACTCATGTGGCGTTTTTCTTTGAGCGGTTCTTTGTTCTAATGTTTGATCCCTTTGTAAAGACGACTTTTCAGTCAAGGTTTGGTCCATCATCTCAAGGGATTTAAACTGAGCTTATTATTACTCAGATCTACTGGGAATTGGCCATTCTTTGAATGCGGATACAAAGGGACTCTCAAGAGTTTAACCAGAAAAATGGCTTCCATTTATTGAAAACTGGACCTGTATTTTTGAAGCCGCACGAATTAGACCGCCCTCTCATTGTCGCACGTTTTAAGCCACACTTTTATTCAATGTTTGTTGTGAGATTCGTGGGGTGAGTGAAAATATTGAGGTTTCCCAAGAGGTCCGCATTTAATGTTATACGGTGCTATTTCACGAAATGTATGTCGCGCTGTTGTTTTCTGTGTGAGTCCAACGAAGTTCTTAAGAGATTTCGAACGATTTAACTTTGGCTTTCATCTGAATCGAAAGAGAAATGAAAGTTAGTTTCGTACAGCTGCGACTTTATCTTCCATACCAGTCGTGACGCTTCTGAATGGTCACACAATTTTGCTGGCTATATTATAAATATTGTAGGATTGGAAGGTAGAGGTTGTCGATATCAAATCTAAAAGTTAAGGGTTGTCTTTAGCATTTTGAGGACTAGAGAGATTCAACCTCTCTGGGTAGACATGGCAATAGCCCACAAACCCATTCTCTGTTAAACTCGGCCTTGGAACAAATTGGTGGCGTTTTCAGTAGATACTTTTTTCGACATTTCCCTCAACCACAGAAAACGAGGATTTAACAGCATCAATATTTTTTCGCAGAAGTATTTTCAATGACAAGTAGATTTTTTCCAACGAAAAACGTGTTTGGGGTTAGGTGCACTTTAAAGCAAAGCTTTGTTTAAGTCAATCAACAGGTTACTCTGAATCATACCTCCGTAATTGTTTGATCGCTTCTGTAAAGTTTATCTCCCACGCGTAGATTTTAACAGCTCGTATACCAGATAGAATCTCGTTCATGACTTCTAGTCTCTTGTCTGTGGCTGCTGCACTTTTAACTCGTAGATGTTTAGTCTGATGTGACGCGACAGTGACGTAAACGATAGCTATTGCATAAAAGGCAACTCCAGCAAGAGCGCGCCATCCAATAAGGAGCCAAAGAATACTGCACGAAGCCAAAACCTCTAGAGGGACAAAGAGAATTTTGAATATCGCCCACAGAACCTTTTCCATCTTCTGCGCGTCGTTTGACACAAGGTTGATGGTCTTTCCCGTGAGTATCTTCTGAATATCACTTCGATTAAGCTCTCTTAGAATCTGCATAGATAGAAACAGCCTATTAGCAAGTTGTTTATGTAAATGAGCAAACATATCGGAGGTGAGACCGATGGCCACGGAATATAACAACCCAAACTGAGTTTCAGCTTAATCTGTCTCCAACCTAAGTTGGAAATACAAGATAATAGATTTAAGGCAAAAGATTTTAAAATTGATTATGTCAAGCCTTATCAACCCTCAGATCCCCCATGGAATCAATCTGCAATAAGTGTAATTCAGTGTAACCGTCAACACTTACTTTTTTGTACACGAGGCCAATGCTTGCTACTTTTAGCTGTGTGCCCCAAATTTCTGCCAACGCACTGAAATGATTTTGAGACAGTCCTTTGATGAATGCCAGGAATATCATTCCAGCAACTAAAAGAAAGGAAGAAACAGAATTCTTCTGTTGCGATTCATTTTCGAGATCCGAGAGGAAAACCCAAAGTAGCAGAGGCAGAAGGACGACAGACAGGGCTCGAAGAAATCTCAAAATTAACATTCCTGCGTACTGCTTCCATGAAAACATTCGGGAAAATGCTCTCCATAGCCGAGGTTGACAACCTGCTAGTCGACTTTTAGTAATTTCTTGTTGCCATAACTTTTCTAACTTATTCACTAGATGCTCCATGGCGTCTTGCTTGCGAACAGTAAAAATATCTCCCTTTTCCAGGGGCCTTTGGCTGCCTTGTCTTAGAACAGTGTTCATCCAGTGTAAAGTTAGACAGGAGAGCCAGTTGGCTGAGTCACTAGGATGCGGAATGAGTACTGAGGCCCGGCAACTTTGTTTATTCTGCACCATGTTTATTGTCCTTTTCTTTCCTGAAAAAAAAAACGTGTAAAATTTAGTTCATGCAACAAGGGCATAATTCAAACGCAAAGCACTTGCAGTGCCTTGTGGTTAATCTTGCAACTCAGCCACTAGATAAAGGTTATTTAAGTGCAGGTATTTCTAAAAGTGGTGCGTTGCATTTCTGGTTCCTCAACCTTTGCCCAGTAAACTATCTCGTGATACTTCAAAATCATCAATCAATCAAAACTGAAAAAAGGCATTTTCATCATGGCCAGGATGGAAAATTGCCGAAATTGTTGAGCTCGCTGTTTAAGGACGTTCGCGCCCAAAAACTTCCCACGTACAGATTTTTTTAAAACTTTGACTACAGGTAGAAAATGATAAGATTAGATTAAAAACGTAAAAAAAATCGGGGGTCGCCGAACTCGTTTTGAAGATAAGGCGTAGCTCAGACCATAGCATTTCTAAGAATTCCAATCATTCGAGTCGATTCTGGCCGGTTCATTACTATCGGCATATATTTAAGTTGAAGAATCATATCTAAGTTATGTGTGTTTAACTCGGCATACATAGGCCTATTTGATAGATCTTTGCTACATATGCCATTAAATCAGCTAGAATGGGCCCTTTGCAGTTTACGATCACATGGTACAAAATCCGCCATGCTGGAGAGCAAACCGCCCACTGGGACCTCCAAAACAAAAGAATATTTAATTAACTTGCTTTGTTTTGGAGGTCCCAGTGGGCAGTTTGCTCTCCAGCATGGCGGTTTTTGTACCATGTGATCGTAAACTGCAAAGGGCCCATTAGCCTTTAAAAATACAACTTCGAAGTTACGCACACCTGTATCCATGTACCAATTCGACTCTATTTGAATAGTGTATGAGAAATAATTAAAACTTCCCACGTACAGATTTTTTTTGTTTTTTAGTATAATGGAAAGAATCAGAAAAGGAAGTGATCTGCCGAAAAAAAGTGGGGGTCACCGAGCATCCAACAAAAATATTCGCACACAAAGTTAACGCAAAGGTCATCAGCTCTATATTTTATTGAGTTTTCGACTCGGTGCGCGCGCTTAAAAATAACGTGGCACGCGCGTGACCAATGAATAGCGTGCGCACTAGAGATGCGCAGTAGCAATGGGCGCGAACGTCCTTAAAAACCACTGAGTGGAACAAAAATATTTTTCCTAGCTTAAGTGCTAGTCTTGTTCTCCGTGATTCAATCAGGTTTTAGTATAAATCTACTGACGGTGTATCAAGGATGCCGCTCTCTAATCTGCTTCTATTCTGTTGAGCATAGCAGTGTGCACTGGGGGCCTCTTCTTTTCGTTTCTGAAGTGTCTGTGAAACTGATGCAGTGATATGAAATTTACCATCTTTATTCGCTTATCATGATACAGAGATAGTTGATGGGGACGCTGCCCGTGTCAATAATCCGGCATAGAAATCGTGAGCGAATAATCTAATTTTGTAATAGAAAGCTATAGAAGCACTCACCTGTCGAGGGCTCGTGTTCCAGTACAGCATTCTCGTTCTCCCAAACTTCCAATCGTGTTTCTAGTTAAAGGGGAATTTTCACGCTATTTTGCAACTTTATAAGGTGTCTTCGCATTTATAGAATTCCAAAACTGATGATCTGTTTTAATTTTATTATTAAAGACTGTTTGAAAGTACTGAAACTGTTTCCTGTCGCCTGTCGCTACGGACGACATGGATGGAAATGGATTGAAACTTGAAAAAACTGGCCAATTTTTTCGAGTTTTGATGCTACGTGTTCCAAAAATCCTCAAGAAATTTATTATGGTTAGCCCTCTCTGATAAAATTCATTTGATATCTTCCTTGTAGCTTTACAGAAGCATTTTGTTTATGATTAAAGCCTCAAAGTAATGATTTTAGCACAGAATTAACCAAAAACAGCAAAATCCTCGTGACACTGCTCCTTTAACAATAAGCCATTTCTGAGTTCTCTGGTGCCTCTGTTTCAAAACGAGTCTAAGTGCGAAACCTTTGATATGAAAATGAGTTCTGCATGCAGTTTCATTTTCATGCAAATTAAAGTCATTTTCATAAGAATGATTTCGCACTTAGACTCGCTTTGAAACAGAGGCACAAGAGAACTCGGAAATGGCCTATTTCATTTTAAGGCAAATCAAAGTCATTGTCATAAGAATGGTGTGGCACTTAGACTCGCCTTGAAACAGAGGCACAAGGGAACTCGGAAATCGATTATGAGCGCGAGATTTCTATCGCGTGACGTGATAGTTGACGAGGGGCGCTGCCTAATCTAACTGTTTTAGTATAATACTTAGTAAACGTTCAAAACTTTAATCTAAATCTCCTTCAAAGGCACTTTGAAAACACAGAGGCTGCCTCCAGGGCACGCTGCTTCTCTACTCACTGTCTTCCACAGATTATAGTTCACCGTTATAAATTTTCTCGGATTCTTCTTGGTTTAAATTGATCACGTGACTCGATAGTGTTCACCCGCGGAGTCACTAGTCCATGAGAATTTTTCTGTAAATAAGGGGGTTTGCAGAAAATAAACATTTGAACTTGTATTCAGAAGGTTTTGCCTATTATCTTTTTTTTAATTTTACATTTGGCTTTCACGGATGTTATGTCAAAAAGTTGAAAATAATTTAATTGGTTTTTGAACTAGCGCTTGGAAAAAAATTAGTGTTGAGCAATAACGACAATAAAGCGTTTATATCTCGGAACTATCGGTGTGCTGGTCGCCCCTTGGGAATTTAACATCCTTAAAACTAGCATATTGGCTTTAGGAACATCAAATTTTCGCGGGGCAACTATCAGCCTATAGTGTCGAGAACACTCTATTGTTTAATTATAGTTCACCACTAAATTTTCTCCGATTTTTATTGGTTTAAATTTATCACGCGACGCGATAGTGTTCATTCGCGGAGAGACACTCAGCCCATTGCGGCTGTCCAGTCGAAGAAATACCCGGATGGATTGAAGTCGTCCGTGAAATTTTTTCTGCAAACAAGCGGGCTTATTCAAAATAGTCAGCTACGTGAGTTTTTCTGTGTTTTCTTTTTTAAATGTCCCATTCCACTTTAACAATAAAGATCTTTATTGACATAAGAAGAATAATAAAGAAACACGTCCAGAGACAAAACGTCTGGACTTACAATTTCATACATATATCAATCCATCATGTATATACAAGACTAAGTAGCTACACAAATTCAAAAAGACATCTATTAAAAAAGCAACGTTTAAAACGTTCGGTTCTAACTGGAGGCAGGATGTTTAACGGCTTTCATCTAAAAAATTGAAAATAATTCAATACGATTTTTGAAATGGCGCGCGGAAGAAAATTTAGTGGTGAACAATGAAGACAATAGAGTTTGTTTTGAAAAATCTTTATTGGCTTCCTCCGCTACTGGTAACTACATCAACTATCACGTCACATATATCGCTTAACCTACTTTACATTGGTTTCCATAGTTACTAACATTAACATTTCTCTCATTTTTTACCTAATACTTTCAAGTAAGGGATTCTGCTTTTTCGAGGAGCTTTTTTCTCGTAGCTTAAGGCCGCCGCACACTAGCCGATTTTTTGTCGGCCGACAAAAAATCTTCACTTGTTGGCTAGTGTGCGGTGAATTCAGACAATTCTGCGACAAAATCGGGGCTTGTCGGGCGAGATCTGACAGTGCTAGCCAGTCTCAGAACGTCTTGTCGGGCCTTGTCGGCTAGTGTGCGGTGGTCAAAACAATTTGTCGGGGCTCGCGCGTACCTCGGCCAATGAGGAATTGTCATGAGGGTCACGTGAACAAGCCTCTTTTCAAACATGGCGTAGATCGACTCAGCCCCAAGACTAAACGCAGTTAGTCGCGACAAAAAAATCGGCTAGTGTGCGGCAAGCTGATGTCCCGACAAATTTTAACCCGATTTGACCCCGACAAAAAATATGCAGTTCTACGACAAAAAATCGGCTAGTGTGCGGCAGCCATTATAATCAAAGTTTTCTGTTCTGCACTTAAATAAAACTTTGTTAACAAAGACAGAAAGGTAAATAGCTTGGTTATACATCTTACTAGTGTATACGTAGTATTTCATAAGTAGGATCTTGTGATTAAATTTATTTAAGGGCCAGATATAATACCAAATAGTTTCTATTCAGTTGTGGGTGCAAGTTTTGAGTTGTTGGCAGCGTTAAACCAGTCAATTACAAATTAACATTTAAGAAAAGTGTGATCAATAAGCACTTAATGACTGGCCACAAGGGAAACAGTGAGTTTTGTTTCCCCGAGACCCTCAATAGTCCCGAGGAGAAGCCGAGGGGAAACAAAACTCACTGTTTCCCGAGGGGCCAGTCATTAAGTGTTTTGTTACACCTCCCGACTCAA
>JAHPZR010001507.1:0-17500 GCA_019787425.1 Platygyra sinensis
GTAGCAATCCGGCCTCTGAAATGAGTTTCGGTCAATTTTTCAAGACGCGCACAAAAGAGAGCAGATTGTTAGAAAACTCAGTTTAACTTTCATGAAGTCGACCTGAAAAATGGAATACAAATTTAACTTTGGCGTTCGTGTCTACCAAAACTGTATCGCGAGCATGAATTAAAGCGCTCCCACGTAGAGATGGAAAGGAGATTAAGTGAACGAGAGCGGAAAATTTTTAATCCCCATTATTTTGCGGATGAGCTCAAAACGAATTGAAATAAATTTAATCACTCGCGAGGAAATCGTTTCACGTTAAGGTCGAATTTAACTTGAGCTGCGCTACGACTGCGATAGTCTAATCCAGACATAACTAATCGATGATCAGTGACATCAATTGGTAAGCAATGAGTAATCGATGAGTAATCAGTTGATTAGTCATTGATTATTGGCGATGATCGATGAGTAATCGAAGCCCCCAAATTTTGTGGCCTATCGATTACTCATCGATGACATCGATTACTCATTGATGTAATTGATTACTCATCGATGACCCATCGATAACTCATCGACCATTATACTGGGCACGAAAGACACTTTTCTTCCTTTTTTGTACCATTTCTTTTGCTCTCAATTCAGGCTCGATTTCCGCCGCTCTCTCGTGTCTGGTCGGGGGAGGAGCGCGGGCTGAAGAGTAACCAACCAGTCTGAAAATGAAATTAGCAAGTACGCTGACAAGAATCGACTACGTGGTTATCGATTTTTTTGGTGGGTGTTTGTCGGCAAAGTAAAACTGCTTCGGCTTACGGAAACATCCGACATCAGCAGTTACATAACCAGCTTGAGTATTGAATATTTGTGCAAGTTCAGATTTTTTGGCCTCTGAGCTAATGGATGAACATCAATGACTAATCAATGCAATCAATGCAATCAATGACTAATCGATGCATATGCAATCGATGACTCATCGATGACCAAAAATTTTGTGGCCTATCGATTAGTCATCGATTACTCATTGATCATCGGCAATAATCAACGACTAATCAACTGATTACCTATCGATTACCTATTGATTACACATTGATTTTATTAATGTCATTGATATCATCGATTAGTTATGCCTGGCCTAATTCAATGGCAAGCGGATTCGACCACAAAAAAGTCCAACAGGAAGTAAACGAAGGAATGAACGAGTGTATCCCCCATCTATACCTACAACTTGGATTTTCCAAGTTAAAAATGAAGGACGAGGAGATGGTTGAATGCGTTTCTCGGGATACCTGGCAGCCCTGATTCTCTTAGGGTGCAATCGTTGCAGCTTGTGAAGATCTGTATAGGATCATGGGATAATAGTTTTGGACGATTTCCCCATCTCGAAAGTTTAATTATAGTATAGAGTTATTTGGAGAATCAGAAAAGTCACACCTGAACTATAGCATCAAGACGACAGGTCAGGAAATAGCCAGGAAAAAAAAGATCAGTGAATTTTATTTTGAGCCTGAGGTGGGAACTTTACAATTGAAGGAATATCAAGGAAATTAATATAATTTAACATGGCAGCGTTATTAACACTGAGGGCTGAAACTGAGAAGTATTTGAGATCATTGTGATCTCAACAATGTTTTTACTTGACACTTAAATTTTGATTTATCGCTATAACTACTCTTTATCACTTGATGCTACAATCATGGTATCAAAAAACTGCCCAATCATTGGTAAACACGTTCTTATCATTTCCTCGACACAACAGGTTACCTTAGCAATAGTAGCTCCTTCTGTTAGTTCGGTTAGAATTGCAATCGCTTTGTGCTCGTTGGCTGTAAAATTCCTTTGTTGTTCATTCGGTTTTAAGGTGTTATATCATGAATCCATTGGCCTAGTTACAATTCATCACCTTTATCAAAATTGGCATCATGCACTTATACTAAAATTGTGCAGAAGGAAAAGCTCTTTGCAGTGACACGCAGATCAGAGTGATTGGGTTAATGGAGCCTGAAATATGCACAAAAATGCTCAGAAATTATTTGACTGAAAAACTAGAGGCAAAGTTTCCCACAACCAGTCCACTATACTTACTAAAATTCCATGATAAGAGTTGCCCGCCTCGATGATGCTTTGTCGGGGGACTGTTCAACTGAAAGCAAGCCAAGCAGAAGGTCAATTACTGCAGCAGAAAGATAACAAAAGTTGAAAAGTGCAAGGCGAAAAAAAAAGACTAAAAACAATAAAAGCCGAAATTTGGATTTCTGCGTATATGCCCGAGCAAAAATGTCATAAAACGCGATGTTAGTGGAACTGAAGAAAGGCATGCTGCGCAAACGCCGCTCTTTTGAGTAGATTATATAGGACCAATTTGCAAGCTATTTGGGTACATAAGATTTATTTTCTAAAATTTTATTCATCACATAAATAGAGACAAAAACATATGGATCATCTTGACGGTGCCTCAGAGAAAAATGAAGTGGCTGTGTTACGATATAATATGATCACTTATTTCAGTGCTAGATATTGATTCAATCTGAAACTAAATTTTTAAAGATGCACCATCCGCAAAGAACCGTCAACTAGTGCGCACGCTTGAACCATAACGACATCGTTAAAATCTTTGGAGTCCATCAATCTTTTTTTCCTCTTTCATTCCTTTTTCTGACGCATTTGTATCAATTGCTGTGGAACCGTCTAACTGTTTCTTTTTTCATGTTATTCATTTCTTATCTACCGCAGTAAAGTATGCTCACTGTTCAACCGTGCTGCTCGCGCTTGGGTGACGGTTGTTCAATAACGGAATCTGATTGGCTTATTGCAGCGCGCGCATTTTCCTCTCCTTTGTTATGTCACAACGCAAAACACTTCATTTGCAAACAGAGAAACGTCTTGTCAGCCGTCTCTTTTAAAGCTCTTTAATTTTGCTTGAAAAGTTCAGCGTGAATAGTTAAAATGGGGCTAGCTTGGAGTTCTTATAAGTCGAAGAGAAAAGAGAAAAAGGCTCACAAAAGGTAAAATACATTTTTATGCCATCCAATCGGGTGTTTTCGATTTGAAAAAATGGCCAAAATTCAAAATATTTCCGACTAGTATCCCAGGCAGCGTACTTGACTTTTGTTGAAACAAAGTGCCTATTATTTGAAACTAATGTTAAGGAATCGATAATGAACACTTTTTGTCAAACAGAAAGCTGAGAAAGCAGTTAAAAGAAGCAGAAGAGTGTATAACTCGTCTCCAAGAACAACTGCAGCTTGAAAATGAGTAAGTTAATTGTTTTGTATAGTGATCGCCTTGAAGCCTACTGCAGCAATTTTAACTACACGAATAGAATTTCTGCGCTCATCTTTTTCTTTGTCTGTTTGTTCCTCGTGAAAGAGTTATTCTAGTCTGCAAACCTACCAATCAAGACGAGAGTTTGCGAAAAAAACGACCGGGAAGAGAAAGGGTGTGGCGCACACGAGAAGAAAAATCTTCGCTTCAATGCCTTCTCGCCCTTTTTACGTTAGCTGTTCGCGAGAATGAACACTCGCCATCAGTCTCGTTATCAGAGCTATATTAGATTTTTCCATTCCAAGGCCTCATCGGTTAAGGCCATCATCGTTGAACGTTGAGGACGATAAACGCTGAGCTCTACGTTATGGTTAGCTTACATAATTATCTCACTTCTGTCTTATAGTTTGGATCAAAGAGAGATAATTCATCTTCTCTCATGCATAAATTATAGGGTGTGAATTCCCAGTATAATTAATAGAGGTTCTCTTCTTTTCGTGTTTCTGTAGGTTACTCGATCAATACCAAAGTGACTCAATTCCTGACAATGAGACAGCCAAAGCAGATTGCATAGTGGCTGAAATGGAGGAAGAGGTTCAAGCATTGGAGACTGAAAGCTTTTCATTGAGGAAATTGCAGCTAATATAACTGACGAGCGATGTTATTTTCTAGACAGGAACTTCAGGTAAGTGTAGGTTTCTACTAATCAATTAAACTCTTATTTTAAATGATACACTTTGCATTATGACAAGCTACGGAGAAACAAAAAATGCTTTTGAAAAATGGTGGCCGCGCAAACTTGGGTACAATGCGCTTCCCAATCGTACCGTACCGCTATTAGGCTTGATACTACTTTTTTGTAATAAAAAAGAAAAGACATTAAAACCTACCTAGCCACTCTTGGCAGTCGTTCTTAACATCCGTAACGCAATGTTTCCTACACGCACCAATTACCACTTCCTTCAACTTCACCGAGCTGTAACGTTATCGAAGTCAGTAAATTGCCTAACCTTTTTGTTTCTATTTCTTTACAGACTTCTCCAGGAAAATGAAATTAGCCTTCATAGGCAGAGTGCAGTCTGTGAAACAGACCTTGCAGCGTTAAAACTAAAACAGGAAACTTGCTAGTTTGGTCAGTTTCTACAAGCAAATCCAGTGGAAGAATGGACTGTCTGCTCTCTTCCTAATCTTTACTTCACAGACTTGTGAACTGAAGTCTTGTGAACTTGTGTGTAAGAACAAAGGAAATGAGTTGTCTGTATAGTTTAAGAAAGTTGTAGGGAGAAGATCAGTTTGCTTCATTTTGATAAGGATAAATTTGATGTAAATGTGTGAATAGTATTTTATTAAATATGTTGAATACGACGAATTATATAAGTGTTTGTTGCGTATGTATGAAAACATTGGGAAACATGCGCGTACCATGAATATTTCTAAAAAGAAATGCTTACTCGTTTTGTTGACGTTTATTGAAACTGACCGGCCAGAATTCCGTCCTAGGTAGTAGGGCCTATCTTTAACCCTCTTGAGAGGGAACCTACTTGCTTGTAAGCAGGGCCTTAGAAAGCTTCAGATCCCGTTTAACGTCCACCCACTGACTCTCTTGAAGCTAAGTGAAGTAATTTTGTATCAAACGGCTTTCAAACAAGGCATAATTGGCTCAAGCTGCTGGGAATATGGTTGCCTAGCCTTGCGCCTGTTGGCGTGTTTTGAGGGTGTCTCTACAGAAAACAACGTTTTGATAAAAGAGAGATTCAGCTGGCGGAAAATTAACGAAGCGCTCGTTGCCGCTCACCATTTGTAATTGCTAAAGTGCTCGCTGCTTGCATGACAAAATTGAACATTGCTCGTTGTCGCAAAAATAAACTCACGGCTGGCATGCTCGCAAATGCTCGCAAAGAGCATTCGATAACCCAAATAGTATGAACTGCATAATTACAGCATTAGGGCCTTATAATTCAAAAACGGTAAGGTGAAATTTTTTTAAATTAACAAATTTTGATAAGCTTGACAAAAAATTCTGTACATAGGGTTCAGAGCCACGTTAAATTTTCAAAACTTCATATAATGACCCATCAAAATCTAACTGCTGGAAACTATTTTGAGCCACGTTATAACTAAAAAAATTTGTTGAAAACTGATCCGCTTAATGATTGGGTGGAAAGGACGACTGCAAGGGAAGGCTAGAAGCCGCTACTATATCAGGAAAAAGTGTGGGACGCGTAGAAAAAAGTGTTGCCTATAGCAACCATGTAAAATGTTGCGTTCACAACGCTTTCCCCCCGTGCGAGTGTGAGGTTTTACTGACGCGACTATCTATCGGTGCCCGTGGGACACCGAGGTTGAATATGTCCCAGGTTTGGTTGAAAGAAAAACACATTAACTCTACTCAGACGGGCGGGGAAAGGGAGGGTGCAATCCCCACTAACACAGACATGAAGAGTTTATGATTGTAAGAATAGAAATCTTTCAGCTTGAAGGCGGGGCTCAAAAACATGCTTACTTCTCTGGATCGGAACCGAGCATGACCAATGCAATCGACATCAAACACATTAGCCGTAATAGTTTACAAACTTTTATTTTAAAATAATTTATTTTATTTACATATCTCTCAGATAACAACGGTTAATTCAAATCTTACGGCAAGATAAAACGATACAAAAGATCAATAAAAAATACAATTGAAATCCCTATTAAACGGTCACCCCCCGGGACGGAAATGGATAGTGGCCGTTTAAATGGTTCGGCCGCTTCAGTGCAGGTATAAGCAATAGCAAAGTCATCCTGACTTTGATCACTGGCTTCCTTTTGCAAAGGAACACCTACTTAGACCGCAGTGACTGCAAATGTGAGATTTTGTGGTTCACTACCAAGTTTATGTAAGCAGTACAAAAACACAGTTAAAACCCTTAAAGATACGAATATGACCACTCCCTTCTTGAAAGCGAGTCTATGGTGTACTTGGAATATTCGTGGGCCTGTAGTTTGGTTGACGTAAGTGTAAAAGGACCCGGCGTGTTCGTAACGCTCTCTTGGGGACTAGCTCAGTGAAGGAGGTACTCCGTGTCGGCAACAGCCAACAATTCTGTCCTTTTTCTTTCTTCTCTTCATTTACACTTCTTTACGGTTGTCGTTTCTATAGAACACTTTCAATTTTCCTTCTTCTGAATTCTTATTCACTTACATACGTTTCTCGTCACTAATCAGTTTCCACAATCATTTAATTGATTCTCCATGATAAGGAACGGGTCTGATCATAAAACATGATTACATAAATCGATGATATTTGTTGTCATTTGATGAAAACTCACTTCCTTAGGTTGAAGAGCATGCAAAGCTATAAATGTGATCTCTAGAGTAAGTTACAAGTTAAAGCTAAACGTTTATAAACCAAAAAATCAAGTTTAAGGTTATTCCTCACAATTGCATTGCGCATCCTTTCTGCGCATAATTTATGACGTCATTTAGCGCGCTCTTGTGCACGTGCACACTGAAAACATGGCGGATTTGCCTTGATATTGAGCTCTTTCAGTTGAAAAATGGCTATAGCTCACCAACGAGCATGGGCACCCCAATTTTTTTTCCAGTCATTGTAATCAACTTATCATAAACTTTGCTTGAGGAAAGACTCATCTGATTTCTATTGCTGAAAATTGAATAAATAGCGAAAATAGCAAGTAAACTGTGGTCTTTTCTATTTTGCCCTATGGTAACCATGTCAAGAAATTTGGTTGAAATTTTAATCAAGGATTCAGCTTTCTGTCTAAATCAAACTTAACAAGTTTATTTGTGTCCGATACAATGCATTGACTCCAGTTTAATGCGTGTTCTCATGAGTCTCGGTCACAAAAATTTACAATTATTACTGGGAATGCGTTCTTGTAATGAGCGTTAAATAATGCCAAAATAGGTCATTTTCAATGCCCCAGTGCTCCTTAATGAGTATGGGCACCCCCCTTTTTTATTTCAAAATTGAAGTTCTCATATGATAAATATTCAGTGGGCAAAGTTTGAACGAAAATCTATTGTCAGTTTTATTTCAGGGGAATTACCTTAAATCAACTTTAAGACAGGAAACTTGACACTTTTTTTGGCCAGGGGAGAAACTGAAACACCCAACACTTTATTCATAATTGAAAACCAAACCACTAAAAGCTTATTTACTATTAAAGGGGCTCAGTCACGGCATCCCGAGTTATTTTGAACATCGAAAAAAATAACCGTTAAATTGAAGGAAACCTAAAAATAACACTTTGTAAAGATAGAAAAACATCAAAGAGACGATAATAAAGCATAAAGGAACAAGGATGGTTAAGGATGGAGAAGATTGACGCGGATTGCAAACAACGAATTTGAAAAGTTGTGCTAAGCTTTTCAAACGTGACTGAGCCCCTTTAAGGAAGTAAAACCGTATACTAACTCCAATTTTGCACTGTCACTCCCGGGAGACATCAGGTCTCCTCTTAAAGCAAACCTGGAAACGCATATAAAATCGGGAAGTCAAATAACCTCGAAAGGAATCCTAGACTAACAAGTACATGGAAAGAACGTTACTCGAGAGATCACAAAATATTTTAGACTAAGCTATTATTTCTGCCTTTCTCCCTCCACTGTTAAGGAAAAATCATAACTACAGTACGCGCTGCATTACCCAAGCTCGTTTACTGGGCACTAACAAAAAACAGATACCGCGAGATGGAGTAAAATGGCTGAGGGCAAGGGCCCAAAGCCGAGTTAATGAAGAAATAATTTATTTTTAATTATTTAAAATCGTGATCCTATTTGTCAATAACGTCGACTTTTCTTAACTCATTTCTGGTACACGCGGAAAGACTCACAATCATTAAATGCTAATCATTAAAACTGACCCAGAACTACAGCACGTCATTTAACCAAGTAAAAGCTACAAATTCATGCAAGTTGTCCTGTGACATAAAGAGCTGCTACTTGAGAATGCGACCACATAAAATGCTTGATCTCTAAACGCAGTGACTATGCAAGGTGAAACTTAACGTGTGACTTGGTTTTCGAAGAGGAGTAACGTATTCAATTTGCTGTTTGACAGCTGCTTTCCTTTTTTTCTACCTACAATCACAGTCGTGTTTTAATAAACATATTGTCTGTTAGCTTCACTCGTTAGTTCGATATCATCTTCCAGTTTGACTTTGACGTAAGCTGTCCCTGACTGCTTTGCCTTACCATAGCCTTCCTTTATAAATCTGTGGATCTGATAAAATAAATATTATCAAGATGAGAGGTTTCGGTGAGTCTTTTGACCGGCGTCAATGCTTAAACTAACTTAATTACCTGAATTACTAAATGTAAAATAATCACCTCCACCATGAAGTTCACTGTAATAAACTATTGTTTCTCTCGTTTCACAGGTAGGTTAACAGGCCTGTTAGTGTTTTGGAAGCGGAGCCCTTACAAGCAAAAGTAAAAATAAAAAACTCGGCCATGCCTAGCTAGTGAAAGGTGTCCTGACAGGCTTAATCAGTAGTGACTAGTAGACTAAGTAGTGATCTAGCTGAATGAGCAAACAGATCATAAAGGTAAATCATCAACTAACCTTGGTTCTGTTGTGATAGGCAAAGTAACAAGCGACCATAATCAGGAGTATCAGCATGAAAAAGACTGGAAAATTGCTCGAATGATGCGGCAGCTGAAAACTTAAAGTTAAAAAGTAGACCCATTTTAACAACAGCTCTGCAAGTGATTAAGATGTAATATATCAAACGGGAAAGACTGTGTTTCACCACATTCCAAAGACAGGAAAGGTGTTTGGAAACGCGGTCCAACCATCGTTAAGAGAAAGAAATGGTTCGTTGTTTTATGTTTTTGTTTGCTATTTTGAAGTTTGACCCTGAACAAAAACCTGGCAAAATACAAAAGGCGGCAATGTGCGCTCATACCACTAACCAATGAAACAGCATTTCTATAATGTAATTCATGCATAGTCAGTGCGGGGCATAAAAGAAAAGATACGCAGCAGGGTAGGTCAAGAACCTTCCAACATAAATCTTAGTTTGTTTGTTTGCCTCTTTGATGTTTACTGGCCTTCCTGACCATTTCACTTTATTAACTACGGTCAAACACTGCCTAAAATCGTTAAATGACTGCTTATCAAGATCAGATATCTAAACATCTTCGCGATCATGGTTTCCTTTGTTGAAAGTTAGGTGCCCGTACCATTAAATTTTGTATTTTCCCATCTGATCCGATATTTCACGCAATTAACTTATGCGAAAGAAGTTTCCGATTTGAATAAAACGCGATTTCTTTCATGAATTTTTCAAAACATGAAAATCCTAGATTCAGGAACGCGTGACTTCAGGCTTGACTCATCTTTGCTTTACCTCTCTAAATTTGGCTTCGTAGTCCATACGAAATGCTCCTTTTCGCCATTTTTACGAACTAATGAGTTACATTTACGGAGGTAAAACAAGCGAGCTCGAGATGGCAAATTTGAACGTTTTCAAAAATTATTAAAATATATAGCAATTCATCCAAATCGAAAACTTTTTTCGCAGAAGTTCACTGAGTAAAATATAGAATCAGATAAGAAAATAAAAATTTTGACTTTAATGCCCGCGCTTCAATGAATCACCAATGAGTCCCATAATGTTAGCTGCTGGACCCAACAGTCAAGTTAAAAGAATACGAAATATTCTCCACCGTTAGGGAGCTTGGGTAATACACCGTGAGGAAAAAGATAGCGACTGGTACATTTATCTATAATGCTTTGCGCGCGAAAGCTTTAAAAGAGCGTATAAAAGCACAAGGAAAAATTGTAAGTCATTGAAACTCGACAAGAGCATTACTGTTGGTGTAGGAAATACTGCCGTTAAAATCATATACTTCTATACGCCCAGTGGGCTTAGTTTGGCTCGCAAGGCATTGTGGTAAAATGTACAGCCGCCATCTTTTTCCTTACGGTGGATTGTGACGACGACGCCTAGTAAAAAAGGAATTTATATTTAAAAAGCAAACTTGGCGATTGTCTAGATCTGTTCGGTACGCCAATGGCTCTGAAAACGTGCTCAAGCTAAATATGCAACGACGGCGTTGGATTCTTCTTCGCGCCTTCTACGACTGATAATACTTGTACAGATCGCGACCGCGCGCGGTCTGGGTACCACATTTTAAAGACAGTTCATAAAAACAGTTGAAGGCGTCCTTGCTTCGGTTTATAAATTATTTATACGGCGTTTTTCACAGATTCAGGTTTTCTAATGCGGGATTCTTTATCGGATAACGTAATTTCTATTTCCGTCGTATTTTCGACAGAAGATGGTCACCTTTCCAACGGATTGAGCTAGATGTTTATCTAGGCTTTCGTTTGCACCGACTCCATTACTTAAAGTAAAGGCATGTGTCATTGACCGCCTTTTGCCCTTTAAGACAACGTGAATAAGTCGGCTCCGACCGCAATGGCGGATTTCGCATCACCTGCGTCGGAAAAGTGCATAGAAGAGTCTATATTCAGGGTTGCCACTCATTAGAACCCAAAAAATTCCCTGACTTTTCACTGACCTCAAAACAATTTTCACTGACCTTGCATTAGGCGAAGTATGGAATAAGCGAAATCCACTTTTACATTAACTTCAGTTTCTTATGCAAACCATCAATATTCTTCTCTTCATTTTCAATCTCTTTCCGTTTTTCACGGGATTTTGAACGCATGGCATTTGACTTCACTAGCAAATCCATTTTGTGTTTTGTTTCAGCCTCTGTGGCAAGTTCATCTGCTTCTTTAGTAAGTTCCTGAACCATTTTCTCAAGTCTCTCCTTCTTCTTTCTTGATGACTGAAGCTCCTCCTGTACTTCTTTCTTCCTCTTCTCTTTATCACTGGCGTCTTCTGTTTTCTTTTTCTGAATTAAGCAGCTCTGGTATCTTGCGTGAGCATGCCTGCAAGATACCAGAAGTTCCTTTGTTACAGAGTCTTCTATAGGACCATCTTGATTCTTGATACCATCATATGCCATCCGATAGGAAATTACGGTTTGACCTTGCATATTGTTGCTTAAGATGTCTTTATTATCAGAGAACCCTCTTTCAACACATGACTGACCATGGGAAAGTATAAGTAACATTTTGAAAATTTCCCACAATTTGGAATACTCTGGCTTCTCTCCAATGCATCCATACAAGAAAGAATCAAGACCTTGGTCTGAGTTGTAGGCAACAAATTCATCTTTGTGGTACTTCTGCACCTCTGGTTCCCAAGCTTCCTCTGATTTCTCTTCCTTATTTGGAAGAAGGCATTCACAATGAAAGCCACTGACTGAAAAACCCGGCATTTGAACGCATAACTCGATCGACTTAAACTTCTTTTTTTCCGAATGAAGATGTCTTCATAAACTTAACAAAACCTGAAAACAAAATTCCCTGACTTTTCACTGACTTTGACAAGAACTGAGATTTTCCCTGACCTTTTGCAAAATTCCCTGACTTTTCCCTGACCTTGAAAAATTTTTGAATTTCCCTGACTTTTCCCTGACCGTGGCAACCCTGATATTGCAAAGACTGTTCCAGTTATTCTAGCCAAGTTCTTTCCTTCTCTCCGCAAGAGCCTTTAAGCAAGAACGGCGATTCTAGTTCTCCAAGCAACCCAACAGAGCAGAAGGCCCCGGGCCCTTCCAGTCGGGGCGAACGTTTCTTCTCAACAGAGGAAGATTTTGAGCTCTTTCAGATCTCCTCGATCTTACAACCAAGGTTTTCACTAAGCCTCTGACCAAAGAGAAATGGAAGGATCTGTCAGGCAGTTATCCTCCAATCAAAGGGACGAAGTCATTTATGCGTGCTCCCACAATGGAAGCTGGCATGAAGCAAGAAATCAGGAAATTTCATGGGCATCGGAAAACCAAAGAGGTATTTTCCTTTGATGGTGGCTCAGCTGAGCAGCAGGGGCCTTTCCTCACAGTGGCTAGGCCAATTCTGGCAGCGTTTATGAATCTCGACTCCTTCCCCATGAAGAAGGGAAGGGGGACCAGATCCCGAGCTGGTCCAGGAGATGCTGGAGGATGCTCTGGTTCTGCTAGGCAATTCAAACGTCCGTTTGAATGTCTGAAGACAGCGACGTTTCTCAGATTACCTCACTGATCTGGGAAGAAGGACTTTGCGTGAGGGCATACCAACAGAGAGGCATTTGTTCCCACATCAGTTCCATGAGAAAATAAAGAGCAGTAGTCTGGAGCAGACAGGAAGAGGGGATTGGCCTTCAACCCTGGAGGCGCCAGTGCTAAGTACAGCTACAACAGCGGAGGTGCCAGACGAGCGTCATATTCTAACCAGTCGGCTAACAACATCAACAGCACATATTTTTATATATTACAATTGTTGTGATGTCTTACAAGATTTTATCAACTTAATAAATGTAGATGTAGATCTGCTCCGCCTTGTCACTTTCGGTCAATCAAACAGCAAACAGACGCGGACGTTTCTTGACAAATTGGAACTTACCCACAACGAACAAATGGATTCTTCAGGCGGTATCAGGGTACAAAATAGCTTTCCTCAGACCCCCGCATCAGTGGTGGACTCGTTCGACAATTGTCCAGGAAAGACAGTCGACGGAGCTAATGAAAGGGGCAAGTCTCTAATTTCCAAGGCTGCCATTTCAGTGCTGAATCCCTACCCACAACAGTTCATTTTAACACTCTTTCTAGTAGAGAAAGGACAAGGGACAGGAGAGTTCCGCCCTGTAATCAACCTAAAGGCACTGAATAGATTTTTTTCCGAAGGAGAAGTTCAAAATAGATGGGCTCCATACCGCTCGCTCTCTTCTATGCAAGGGCGATTATATATATGATGAAACTCGACCTCAAGAACGCCTACTATGCAGTCCCGATACACCCGGTGTCGAGGAAACATCTTCGTTTGCAGTTCAAGGGAACAACTAACGAGTTCCGTTGCCTCCCATTCGGCCCGCGGCCTCTCCCTGACTCCCAGAGTCTTCACCAGAATCCTCCGTCTGATTGTCGCCAAACTGCGTTCAGAAGGGATACGAAAAGTCATCTACTTGGACGATCTTCCCCTGATCACCATCAGCTGGACACATTGAGCGAGATCGTCCTTTCTGTGCGGATACTTTTGTCCAGCCTGTGTTTCATAGTGACTTTTCTCCGGAACCAACTCGTCGCTTAGTCTTTCTGGGTGCGGTCCTAAACACAACTTGCATGTCAGTTGCCCTGCCAGAGGAACAGATCGATCGGATTCAGGCAGCATGCGAGGAAATGCTTGAGTCTCGGTCAACATCCCTGGGTGGACTGTCGAGCCTCTTGGGCCGCATGAGCCATGCCGCATGGACGGGACTGTGGATAGCACCATTTTATTACAGAGCCCTGCATCGCCAGCACGCTCTGCTGCTTCACCGATTTGGATGGAGACCAAGGTGTCAGATGTAATTGTCTCAGCCATCCCTGGAGGACCTGAGATTGTGGGTGTCCTCGACTCCGAACGATCGCAACAGTCAGGACATCACCCTTCCTCCGTTCGTCATTACCATCAGAACCGATGCATCCTTACATACTGCCGGGGCTGGGGCACAACCTGCAATGACACGTCGACCGGGGACGCTGGGCGTGGAGGAGGCAGCACTACACATCAATTGTTTGGTACCGAAGGCAGCCATTCTAGCTTTGAAGGTTTTCATGAGAGTAGGCATGCAGCCACCACCCCAGGGTCTGAGTCACCATCCCCCACGTCATATTCTTCTGGAAATGGACAATAAAACCGCCGCCGTCTATGTGAACAGGAGGGTAGCACTCGGTCACCATCTCTGTCCCTACTAGCATTGGAACTGTGGTCCTTCCTGCTGACCCAGGGTTCATGGGTGACAGCCCGTCACTTACCGGGAGTGTTGAATGTGGAAGCAGACGCAGCTTCAAGGTAAGTCAACGTGCACACAGAGTGGAGGCTTCGGCAGGATGTCCTTCGGGACATAGCACATCACTTCTATGTTCCGCAAACGGACCTATTCACGTCGCGTTTGAACCATCTGCTGCCTCTTTATGCGTCGCGACTTCCAGATCCCAGTGCTTAAGCAGTGGATGCCTTTCAACAGGACTGGAGCCAGTGAAAGAGTTTTATCCACCAACCAGTGAAGCTCCTGCCTCGAATTCTTCAGAAGGTGAGAAGCGACAAAGCAAACGCCTTACTAGTAGCCCCAGACTGGCCAGGTCAACCATGGTACGCTCAGATGCAACTGATGCTGACGGGTACACCGTACCCATTTCCCAAGGAGAAGTCACTTCTGTCTCTGACTTTTGACCAAGAAGCAGTTCACCCTCTGTGGAGGTCTCTCAATCTGACTGTATGGCCGATATATGGCCAGCCTACCAGGCGGCAGGTTTCCCTGAAGAGGTGACTAGCGTCCTTCTAGCGTCGTGGTCTCAGTCAACCAAGAAGCGTTACCGAAGTCCTTGGCGGGCATGGTCCAATTGGTGTTCTTCCAGAGCCTCTGCTCCTTTTCGGCACCGGTCACAGATGTGTTGACCTTCTTGACGGAGACAGTGACAAATCAGTCCCTAGAATATTGAACTGGCGGTCTTTTCGTCTGCTATTTCACATGGACATCTGCGTGCGGGTCAGACTAAGCTTGGAGATTTTCCAGTTGTGTCGTGTTTTATGAAGGGAATTTTTCGCATGAAGCGTCCAGCCCCTCGATTGAGCTCAACGCGGAATGTTAAGCGCTTGCTCGAGTTTTTCGCAATCCTGGATCCACCTGCTAGCCTTACACTTAAGATGCTTTCCTTTGAATTAGCTGCATTACTGGCTTTGACTTCTTCTGCTCGTGTATATAAATTAAGTTAGATCTGGACTTTGTCTCTATCAAGAGCGACTCCTGGGAATTCTCTTTGGCTGAACACACAAAGGTGTCGAGACCTGGTCATCCGGCTAGGAAAATTTATCTGCAAGCTGTCCAAGACAATCCTAAGATTTGCGTAGTTAAAACTTTACAGGAGGATCGAGCCAGGACGGAGACCAGATGGCAATCTTCTAGCTTTTTGATTCATTTGTGAGACCGTTAAAACCAATATCAAATCAGACTATGTCCAGATGGCTGAGAAAAGCTATGCAACTAGCAGGGATTGCTTGCCACTTTACTGGTCACTCCACTAGGAGTGCCTCTACGTCTGCAGCTGCAGGAGCGGGTGTCCCTTTGGATACTAATCAGGTTGCAGCGGATTGGTCCTCCTCAGAGACATTAAAGCGCTTTTACCTGAGATCACCAGACGAAGGGGAGTTTGCAAGGACAGTACTCATTGTTGTACCTGAGTAACTGGCCCCATTGATCACGTATCGTAAGGACACAGGTACATTTTCAGTTGGTGACCCACCTTCTCTCTGTGGGCCCTTAGTTTTGTTCTCAGTTCGCGAGGTGTCTGTGCACATCTAGACCGGTTTCTGTCTTGTAGTGTGGACGACAACATTTCCTAGAAAGTTTTCTGTTTTATAGCCTTATGCAGATTTTCAGTAGGATTTTGTTGTATCGTCTAATAAATGGGGCTATTTAGCCTGGCCAGTTTATGTTGAGGATTACGGTTCTCATGCCAGTAACACCTAAAGTCTGCATAAGTATTGCCTTACATACGGCTGACGCGCCTGAAATTTGAATTGACCAATCAGGATTCAACAGGCGGGAAAAACTTTCCTGTCCTGACGCCATTGAAAGTTTACAGGAAAGAAACTGAAATCAGGCAACTTTTCTCACTGGATATGGCATTAAATCTTTACGAAATAAGATTTATAGTTCCCAAAACGGTATCAGATTCTAAAAAGTGAAAAATATGAAAACATTTTTGTGTCTTCAAGCACCAGAAATGGGTCGCCTTCGTGGCGGCAACTTGCTCGTAGTTCGTCGAGTGTCATCAGGTTAGAAAATAGTTGTCTTATTTTGAAGAAATATGTTTTCCTCGTCTGATTAAACCCAGAATTCTCAAGTTAACTTTTAGAAGAGGCCAAAGTAACTTTAGCATTATCTTTACTTTTGGTAGCTGCGACGAATCAGTAATTTTCGAGTCGTTTGGGTAGGACAGCCAAGTTTTGACTGCCGCTCGTACTGCGGGCTCAGACGCCGTATGCAAGGTGCGAGTGTCAGTCGTAGAGGGGGTGAAGAGGAAGTTATATTTCCCCGGGGGAAGGTACTTATCTGACAGGGAGATGTAGTTCTTCGAACTCCCTCGGAAACTGATACGAGCAATACTGTTCCCCTACCAATGTCGGTTTCTGTTCCTCCCCTCCCGGTTACTGTCACTCGTGACCTTTGCACTACTCTCTCAGAGGAAGCAAGGAACGGCATGAACATTTTTCAAAATTGCCGTACCCGGACCGCGCGCGGCCACACTCTGCACAAGTTTTGTTCGTATCAGTCTCCGAGGGAGTTCAAAGCCAACATCTCCCCGTCAGGTAAGTACCTTTCCTCGGGGGAAGTATAATTAATTCTAAATAGAAATGCGAAAAATGAGCCTTCGTCCATGTTCCGTAAACGACGCAAAACTGGGTTATTTCACGTTATTGTTTTGCAGAGTTTTGCAGGCATTTAAATGTTCTAAGATTTATAAACCACGTGAGCAGAACCTTTTGTTTGGTTGCGTTCTCGTTGCCATCTTTGTGTTGGTTTGCTTAAGCCCGGTTTGGACGCCATACTTCACACGAGCCGACTCGAATGCGTCTGATATTGTTCTCGGTGAGGTGACTTACCTTGTAAACTCATTAGTGGTATCCGAATCTTTGCTCTCACCTGCACATCGAAGAATATGGAAAAAAAAAAAACAGCAACACTTAGTATTTTTAAGCTCCACTTGTGAATCAGTATACCTTCAGGGGTGCCACGCGTACAAGCAATGTAGCGAGTCCTATTTTTGCTGTAGATACCTAAACCCACATATCTAATTTAAGCTTATAGAGCTGGCTATCAAACTATACTAAGAATTTTGAAATAAAATGAATTGCTGAACTTTCCACTTAATGCGAGCAAGGTACCTGATCACTTATTGACAGCTACAAGTCAAAGCGAATTTAGTTTTTCGCCAATTTACAGTCGAAGCTCTCTTAACGGACACTCTCGTAAGCGGACAGCTCTACTTACGGCCGCCTTGTTTGAAACCCCGTTGTAACTCCCATACAAACTCTGTATTTTTACATTCTTGTGAGCGGACATTCCCGTAAGCGTAATTACAGTACCATATTTCAATGTTTGTTTTGTTGTCATCCACGTCCGGTTACATTTCGAAACACCACCTACATGCATAT
>JAHPZR010001507.1:22500-59185 GCA_019787425.1 Platygyra sinensis
TAATCGAAAAAACAGCGCTAAGAAAAATCTCTTACTTTACAAACAAACTCCGCCAACAAATGCCTTCACCTGGGGTCTCAGATAACTGAGTCAATCAGCGCTTGGTAAGTTTACTATGATTAATTTTGTGGTGAAATTTACGCGCGAATCTCCAAAAACCATTGTGTTTCGCAATGCGCATAAGGCGGAGAGATAATTTTTCCGTAGCTCGGTTTTTCTTGAAGCTGGTCTGGCAAAATGGCGAAGACGAAAAAAAGATAGAAACGCTACTGAGTGATTGAGCGAAGAAAACAAACAAAAGATAGCGCGGCGGAGCAACTGCGCGTGCAAGGATAATATTGGATCTCAATGAGTCAAAAGAGTCTCTAGCTGTAAACATCGCTGTCAAGTTCCCAAATTTTTACAGAACCTTCCATTTCTCTTGACTCCTTTTTGCAGATTGATATCCGCTAGGCCATACTTAATAGAGGGGAATGGTTATAAAACTCGACAAAGTACTTTGTTTTGTTTATGTTCGCTTTTTCGGCCTTGACAGGTTTCCGGGCCGTTCAAGAAACAGGCCCCAGCTACGGTAAAACGGAAAGCATCAGCACACGTTGGTTGGTCCAAAATCTTGAGGTAAACATGAGATGATCGAATGGCCATGGGATCACGGAGTTAACCTGCGATCAGGTGTCCCCTTTTTTTCGTGGCGGGACAAAGAGGACGCCTGGTCGCAGGTTATCACGGAGTGAAAAATACAGACTTTTTGCTGCCCGCCCTTTCAGGAAGCTAAAGAAGAATCCAAAAACAGTGCGGACCAATGCTATGTATATTGCGGAGTCGGTTTGTTCGAAATCCGATAAGCACTAAATGAGGATTAAAAGGTGATCTTCTAGAGGACAGAGAATAAAAACCAAACTCTTTACCGAAAAGCCCAAAAATTGAAATCAAAATCCCGTTAACGCTGCATTAGCCTCATCGTCCTTTAAACGACCCGGCCTCGGCTGAGTTGCATCATAGTGGTTGCATATATAAATTATATGATTTTCTTGCATACCTTTTGTAGTATTGTTGTCATTTCGTGGTACATTTGAATTGGTCGCTGTTTCTGTAACAACTGCTTGTGTTGATGTTAGAGGTTTGCTTGAAGCTGTCGTGTCCGTTGGTTGTGAAATAACTGCTTGCTTTGTTGATAAAGGTTTGGTTGTTGTTTGTGAAGTAAATAGTTGTGTTGGTGTTGAAGTTCCCTCAGATGATGTGTGGTTATCTGCCATTTTCTTTAAAATCAACCTATTCATGAATAAAAAAGTGAAACTTCAATGCGTTACAGTAGTGAACAATTCTTGAAAGCGACCTCCAGATAAAAGATAGCCTGCAGAACAGGCGGAGTGGGCCAGCGCAATACACGAGCGCGCGCGCGCGCAAAGCGCGAGGCGAGAAAAATTGTATCATTGTGTGGCGGTCTGGATTCTCCCAGCTATCGCTTAAAATTTCAATCCATCATAGATCTCTGCTCTCAGTTAAAGGAAGCGTCATCACCAAGTATCGGCTATCAGTTAAAATACTCTTGAATTAGGATAGGAGTAGACTGGAGAACTCGAGATCTGTCACATAAAACTTAGCCCATGTCAACCATCATTCAATGGGAAAATCACGGGTTTGCTCATAGAGCACTTTGATTTATTACAAAACTGATAAAGATTCAAGGTTCAGAGTGGAGGCAAAATAAATTATTAAATGTTCACACTTACCTTAATGCATCCAAGAAAGCTTTGTTATCCTTAATCTGTTTTATTAATTCTGTGTTGTCGGATTTCGCACCATCTGTGAATAATAATAGTAATAAAAAAATTAGCATGGCGTATACGGATGTAAGTGAAAACCGAGGCTATTTTGCGTTCAAAACTGATAACAATACTTGGAGCACACTTGATGAGATAGAAACAAAGTAATAAAAGCATAAGGCCTGTTCTCCAAAAGTCGTGCTACTGCCGTGCTGAACTCAAACGAATTTGGCCTGGCAGTGGCATGACAATAGAACGGCTGTGGTTTCAAACGCCGAATTTAATTCAGTCGCGCCGAGGATCGGACGAAATTTTCTTTGCTCAGTGAAGACTTTTTTAAATGCTAGAAAGCAACGGCGGCTCATGTAGCAGACCATAAATTAAGTTCGGCACGGCAAGAGCAACTCCGTTTCAAGCCAAGTCGCTTTACCGCCTTGTGGCACGGCAAGGCCTGCTGGGCTAAGTAGTCGAGCTGAACTTAATTCGGCCTGCCGAGCTGAGTGGTTTCAAACATCGTGCTACTGCCGTACTTACGTCGAATTTAATTCTTTAATTTTCTCTCGAATTTAACTCTTCGGCACGGCAATAGCAAGGCGTTTGGAACAGGCCTGAGCATCAAGCAAGAGACTATATGATCATCTGTAGCGTATAGCCAGGATTTTTCAGAGGTGGGTGACACTGTGTCAAAGTGAGGGTACTCACCAGATTGTAATGTCGTTTCAGCTACCTGTTGTTGGTTGTTTGCTTAAGAAAGACTTACAAAGGGAGGGGGAGGGGATGTCACGGGCACCCCAAGACTCCCCGTGCATACGCCCTTGATCATAGTCTCTAGAATCTTCTGCATCAAGCCATCTGATGCTTAATCTTCTGGCTCGAGTTGTTGGAAATATGGATAACGCTATCCTCCGGACAAAACTCGCATGACCCTCCCTCAGCTGACCCCCACATGGCCCCCCTTATAACGGTCATTTTGTCGGATGACTGCCCCCCCCCCTCCCCAAACAAAAAAAAACTTTCTCTCAAGATTTTGCCTTTTTTAATTAAAACAAATATTTGCCTGAAAAGCGAAGCTTGGAGGACCAATATGCTAGTTTCTCGACAGAAACACTCTATGTCTATTGTTTAATTATTCCCCTACTTCACGCGACTGTTTCCACTATATATCAAGACAATATTTACAATCCTTATTTAACATAGGGCTGTTTATTTACAAACACAAACCAAAAGAAAGAGAAATCAATTTCGGATCTCACAGTTATGGTTCGCCCTGAAAATTTGCCCACGGTTTCAATGTAAAACAAATCAATATATGGAAGCTAAGTTGACAAAGGTCACGCAGGACATGGAAGCACTAGGAAATAAGAAGAGAAGTTATCTTGACTGGATTGAATTCACTACAAAAGTAAATTACACGTCAAGAATAGTATTTTCTGATGCTTTTTTGCATTTTCTGTCCTGTTAATACTTTTAAGGTCATTCCACTGAAATAGAACCTGCACTGAGATTTTTGTCAAACTTTGCCTATTGATTGTTTATATTATAGGAACTTAAATTTTGAAATGAAAATGAGGGGTCCCCATGTTCGTTTAGGAGCAACAGCACCTTGTTTATTCCATATAAATCCTTATAATAGTACCATGATTATAGTCACGATTGCTTGCTAAATTCACATTTTCGGCGATTGTTTCTTGCTCAACACTGAGAATTGGTCCATATTTATTTAACATAGAGAAATTTATTACTCAGTTCAAAACAACAGAAAAAAGTGATAGGTCACAGTACTCGTTTTCGAGAAAACGGAGATTTACCTCCGTGGCGAGGTTCAGCCGCAAAGAAAAAGCCGCCATTTTTTAATGCGCGCGCTAATGACGCGTGGAATTATGCGCAGTAGGGATGCGCAATGCAATACTGGGGAATGACCTTAAAAAGTTTTAGTTTGATAAAAGGATATGTTGTTTTTAAAGACGAAAAACCAAAAAAAGGAAAAGGGTGATATACTGCGACAGCTAGATTAAAAGAAATATGTATCATGCAGTTACCAATGAAAAGTTCCTTTAAAAATTGTTAAAAATTGATACTTTATCAGTTGTATGCACGAAGCTGTCTTGTACTGTAAGTCGTGTTAATAGCTCTGTTGTATTGTACGTCGTGTATGACGCATTTGTTGTATTGTTTTAGTGTAAAGTAGCAGCAAAAGTATTGTAAAATGTAAGCAAAAATAATCGAATAAATAAATAAATAAATAAATAAAGAAGAAGGGAACTAATGACAGCACATTCAAAGGCATACACAAACAGTACATCAACAAAAGGGGAAGGAAAAAAGAAAACTGCAGAATGTCAAATGATCTTGTGCACCCTCCTAGCCTGGCCGTCCCGGAAGAAAGTATTAAAGTTGAGGACGTTGCCACGTCGTTGTTGGAAGGAAATTATCAATCACCAGTGCTGCATGAAGCAGAATCACCGCCAACATTGAGTCCACTCATAGACTATGTTTACACCTTCGCGTATCCTAAAGAGTACACTCTGACTGAAAGCATTGCTCAAAGTGACTTCCACAGCAGGAAGAGCGACTAAGAAGTCTGAGAAAAAGAGCTCGATGACAGTGAAGGTAAAGATGAGTGCCATGTAGTGACAGTTGTATTAGAACTGAAATAACAGTGTTAGTTTAAAGTTCTCCTTAGTCGGCTACACATATTTTGTCATGAAACGTTGTCTTGAAGTAGAAGGAAAGTTTGTTATAAATTTGTATCCTGTCTACTGAGTTTTTAATATTAAAACATTATAGTATTTCGAAGTTTTGAAGAGAGTATGCGCGTCACCGAAGAGGTCGGACGTGTTCTGTGAGCAGCGGTTTTTCCCATTCTCAAATTCAACTCAGGATAGTTATGCGACTACTCTTCTAATAAAAAGTAACAGTCTTTGATTGATTGATTGATTGATTGATTTGAGGCAAGGAAAAGAAGCTCGTCCAGCGCGACAAACACAAAAGAGGTGAGAGGGGTTCAAGTGAAGAAGGAAACAGCGCCGCCAAGAAGCAGAATATGGCGGGTTCCGAGGCGACCCCGGACAACAACGAAGTTGAGGATGTTTTCGAACAGAGCGAAGAGGAAGAGACAAGCCTTAATGAGTTAAAAGCTTTGCTGGAAGGAATTCAGCAAACGCTTCTGGAAATGCGCACGGAGAACCAACGAATGGCGGCTGAAATCACGGAGCTGAAGTGTTTCTTCAAGAAGCATTCAATGGAAATAAGCTCTTTAAAGGCAGCTTTGGAAAAGGAGTACAATGAAAATGATGAGTTAAAGAAGTCATTAAACAAGTTAAAAATAAAATTCGACACCCATGAGCGTGAAATCAACGAGCTGTACGGTCAACAAGACGATATTGAACATTAGTATATACACACTCAGTGATCTTGGTGTTTTAAGCAATCTGATTGGTTCGCTATCTCTGGCTAATGAGCATTATTCACCCCCTACCGAGTGAATAATGCGTAAGCCAAACAAAAATAAAGCATACTTTTGAATAAAGCATACTTTTGATTCACACTGATTTGAACAGTGTCTAAGGACCATTATTCTAGACTGTCACGAGGTTTTTTCGAATATTAACTATAGATTTTCCATGTTCAAAGATTCTGTAAATAGTTTCGCGAATTCGCGCATGCTTTGTACCGCTTGCACGTTTTCCACGCATGAATTGAGGTCAATTAAATCGATTTTTAATGGTTTCCTTCTGAAAATGTTGTTGAGATCACTTCCTGTGTATATACTAAAACAATTATTCTTCTCAATCTCGGTGAATAGTGGCAGAATATTTACCTCGATTTCAAAGAATAATTGTTAAATATACACATAAACACTCGCTCGAAATACATGGTATCCCTGAAAATCCCTATACATCAACTGATGACGTGGCCATTAAGCTTGGCGAGCGACTGGACGTTCCTATTGCGAAAGAAGAAATCGATATCTCACACAAAATGTGCAACGGAAAAAACCATCCAAAGAGTATTATGGTTAAATGTATCGACTACAAAAAGAAGGCCCAGCTTTACAGAAAGCGAATTGAACCGGCTTTAAGAACGTAAAGATCTCAGAACTGTTCTCAACCTTCTCTGTTGCTGATGTTGCACATTATGATATCCACGCGAATTTTCATCAATGAAAATGTAACTCAGTACAGGAGAAAGATCATGAAGAAAGCTAACCAGATAAAGAGAGAGGGGACGATTCAAAGTGCCTGGTCTTTAGACGGTAAACTATACGTTAAAACATCTCCAAGTGGTACTCCCACAAGAATTTACTGTGAAGAAGACCTGAACAATCTATAATTCTATTGGTAAGTCACCTATGTCCCTACGGTAATTTCACCAGCATCTCGACTTCAGTCAACCAGAAATCAGTGAGGATAGGAAATGCTAAATAACTCTTCTGGGCTTAATGCAAACAGTTTATATGGTTGTAAATATGTTCCGTGATTCTATTTTCTGTTTGTTGTGTTATGATTTGATTTCCAAATTTCTGCAGTTTACATATATGACTCAGTGATAACTTCTTACTTTATAACTCCCTTTGCTATAGTGTTTTTTACAAGGTCAAATCATGATCGCACTAGGCAAATGTAACATGATTTCTCTAAATGTTAGAGGTTTAAGAAATCGCGTAAAAAGGAGAAGTATTTTCTGTCTTTTTAAAAGATCAAAATTGTGACGTATTTTTTCTACAAGAGACGAACTCTGAACCGAACGATGAAAATATTTGGAAAAGTGAATGGGGAGGTGACATGTTCTTTTCTCATGGATCAATACACAGTAGAGGTGTTTGCATCCTGTTGAATCCATCACTGAATTGTATCGTTAGAAATTTTCACAAGGATCAAATCGGAAGAATCATCTCAGTCGATTTGAATTTCAATGCAAAGAATCTCTCTTTGTGCAATGTGTATGCTCCAAATGACCTGCGACAACAGCAAGAATTTATACATAGTTTAAATACATATTTGATGTCTAACACAGATGTTGAAAATCTTATAATGGGAGGTGATTGGAACATTTCACTGCATGCTATTGACAAAAAGGGCGGAAACCCTTGGAAACCAACTGTCTCTAGGGACCTGTTGATGACTATGATGAAGGAATTCGATTTAGTCGATGTTTACAGAGAGAAAAATCCAACAAATACAAGCTACACCTACGAATCAAAAGCGCTTAAACTTTGTTCGCGCATTGACTTCTTTCTAATACCGGAACATCAAATCAGTTGGGTCGAACAAATTAACGCCCCAGATCATAAGGCAGTAAAACTCAAATTAAATAGCCCCAGCAATAAAAGAGGCCCAAGATTATGGAAATTTAACACAACGATGAACTCTCTCTTGGACGACGAAGATTATGTAACTTTAATTAGAGAAAATTATTTTTCTTTTAGTGAAAAATATTCTGAACAAGAAGATGAAAGGTTTAAATGGGAATGAGTTGAGATGGAGTTGAGAGGTCTGACAATCCCTTATGCAAAAAATAAGGCAAAAAAAATAAAAAAAGAGAGAGCATGATGATCTCCAAAAGACACTGAGCGATCTAGACCAACTCATTTCTAGTGCTAGCAGTGCCGACAGCCATCGAGCAAACCACTTAGAAGCTGAACATAACCAGTTGAAACAGGAACTTTGTCTTATCTATCAAAACAGATGAAAGGGTGCAATTGTTCGCTCTAAAACAAGATGGATTGAGCAGGGTGAAAAACCGACTAAATATTTCTTCAACCCAGAGAAACGACATTACAATCATGAAACAATAAAGTAGTTGAAGTATCCGGAGGGTAAGTCAGTGACCAAAGAAAAAGAAATACTTGAGAAAATTGAAATATTTTATAAAAAGCTCTATACTTCTATCACCAGCTTTGAAAATGCGCAATTCATAAGTTTTATTGAAAACTTAAGATTACCTAGACTCGAAGATTCGGTGAGTAGCAAGTTAGAAGGAGATATCACTCTCAAGGAGTGTAAAGACATTTTATCCGCATTCAGCAGAGGTAAATCACCAGGCGAGGATGGATTTACTTGGGAATTTTACAACTGCTTTTTTGATTTATTGGGTCAGGATCTTGTTAACAGTTTCAACGCTTTGTATAGAGTGAAATGGCACCCTCTCAGAGGGGTAATTACACTTATACCCAAAGAGGACTCCGACCTCTCCTCACTTGCTAGTTGGCGCCCGATAACGCTATTAAATGTAGACTATAAAATTGCGTCAAAAGTTATAAAGGTAGATACATCGGTCAAAACATCAGGCTATAATTAATGACATTATTGAACAACCAAAGCTTCGCAACATTCCAGGTATACTTTTACAGCTTGATTTTCGAAAGGCTTTCGACACAATTGAATGGGAATTTATACAAAGAACCATTGCGCTATTAAATTTTGAGGAAAGCATTCAACGCTGGATTTCCATATTTTATGTCAACACGGAGTGTGCAGTCCTAAACAATGGTTTCTGCACAAATTATTTTCGCTTGTCAAGAGGAGTGAGACAAGGTTGTCCTCTGTTCACGTGAATCCCCCTGTTTACCTTATTTTTTTGGGATGACCCTCCACCCCCCCCCCCCTTCCCCGCCTCGAAAGTCGTTGTTTTCACATACCCTGTCCAATAGTTTTAAAGGTGACTTTGAACGTTTATTTCGTTTCTTTTCGTTGAATCTGCTGTGATAAATTCGAGTGAATTCCGGTCAGTAGTCGTTACCGTAGTTTAGTCTCGTCATTGCTTAGTGACGCTTACAGTACTAAAACGCATTTCGTTCCCGCTCAAAAAACTCGCTCAACATGACCGCCATGTTTGTAACGCTATCGAACCGAAGTGAAATATAGTCGAGTTCCTATCACTGTTGTGTTTCCTACTTTCCCACGTGTGCCCCCAATTCCCACCAAACCTCCCACCCCCACCCCCACCCCCTACCTCATAAAAAATAATGGTCGCTTGTACCATTTGTTTGGTAAGTGAGTAATCGTTTTTCAAGCAAAGATAATGTTTCTTTTTTATTCCTCACCCAAGGAACGGGTCAGAACTGTGCATGCTATGGGGTAGAAGTTTGTTGAAAGCCATCAGCGGCATGTTAGGAATACTATCTTCCACAAATGTCATTTACAGAAAACTTGAATAACTCAAGTTGCATGTACTGTGCGGGCAGCTTTTCAAAGCTTTGAATATGTGTCCAAGGGTTGCTTGACTACATAAATTTTATACAATGGAAAAGTGCGATTTACGGATAAAATGCTGATAATTTGCTTTCTTTCTTTACGAACGAACATAGGGATCAGCAGAGATATAAATATTGAATACACGTATACCGTTATCAAGCTGACATTTGGAACCCAAAAAATATTGGTTGTCAATAATGGCCCCATTTATACTAAAGACGGATCATCCGTCTAGGACGAGCTTGGGCAAAGAACGATGGCTCGTCTGATAATCCGTCTGTGTATAAATACGGGCAAGCAGACGGATCATCCATCCAGACGAGCTATCGCGATAATCCGTCTTGTCAGACGAATCATCGTGGATAACTCGTCAAGACGGATGATCCGTCGCTGTGTATAAATGCGGGAATAAGACGAACTATGCACGAAGACTACACCTCGTTACAAGAAGCCAGCTGCCCTTTTCAATAAACTATAAAAAAGGTATAAAAGCGGGATGAGTCACACGACACACCGATAGTTCGTCTCATAGTCTTTCCCGTATTTATACTAGACGGGTGATCCTTCTTCACGGATGATCCGTCTGGATGGACCATCCGCCTCCAGTATAAATCGGGCCAATGAGTATGACAAACATAGTACGAATGATGTCAAAGTATGTTCAATTATAGTGTCTGTCTCTCCCAGTGATAGATACTTTATTATAAACACCTTGCAGCCATAGGCTGAATTACGGAATATTTACAAATACTGATGATAAAAAAGAGGGTATAAAATATTTACGCGGAACGCGTTATATTGCATGCTTTGAGGATGCATGCCGGATGTGAGTGATATTTGTCTTTGAATAATAAATAATAATGGTAAATGACAATTTCTATAGCACCCTATCCAAAAGGTGAATGACTTGATAAACGTTTTTCTTGTAGCTGTTTTGTTATATCTTTGAAATTATGTTAAGGCTTTTGAGAACACCAGATTTGCTGCTACAGTTTTGGTGCAATACTATTTTTCTAGTTCACATTCATTTCTTCTTGTCCGCTGTTTCAACGCCGTGTCGCGTGACGGAAGAAACAGCACAAGTTACGGTATGTTGCGTGACTGGTACAATACATACGAACGGTCATAAATTGTCTCAGTTTAAAATTCCTGAATCAACAAGGTTGCATTTGCATGTTGCTATTAGTATTAAAAGCGTAGCAACGCACTGGGGATTTTAAAGAACAAGCGACATTAAAGTGCAGTTTTAACAGCGAAGAAGCAACTGTTTTCTTTAACTTTAAAGAGATCCAGCGTCCTATTAATTATTACGTATTGCACTGCATGGGATAAAATGGCACAACATAAAATTACTTTCTTTCACGTGCCACATTGTATGAACACCTGTTAGAACGTATAGATAACAACAAAACCTGAAATGTAGAGAGATCATATATTGAGAGAGACCTTTAGATTGGACTGCGAGCACGAGATTGAGTACGAATACGATTTTCGAATTTCAAACCAGTTGCGCCTTAACCCTCGCTTTGGTAGAGAAGGTAGCTCGGATTTGATGATTTGAAGACTGCCAGCTAGAATCGAAAAGTCGTACGTACTCGTACTTGATCTCGTACTTCGCACTCAAAATGTTCGTCCACTATTAACGTCGACACATACCTAACGTCTGAGCCGCGTTGCTTAGACACAAAGTGACGGCCAGTGCCAAGCATACTTGCGAATTCATCTCCGACGAAGTCTAAAGGAGATTGCTCTCCAGAGATCTGACTGAATAACTGCACTAGTTTTGCTTGAGAAAGGGAATAATCGAGGTAAATACTGGATAGTGTTTCACATTATCCCCACAACCCGGAAATCGAAAACGGTCACACGATGTTAAACTCACGAGGCAGACTTGTGATATCATTCTCGTCCCAGATCGTTTTCAGGTCATCATTCTCGTTCGGGGGTATGGAAAATATGGAAATCAGGAATCCGGAATCCGGAACCGGAACCGGACAAATAAATGAATGCTTCAAGTTGGGAAGTGTGATTCGCATCAATACTCCTCCTCCCTTCTCTACATTCCTCGCAAGATGGATGATGATAGGCGGAGCCCTTTTAAGAAAAGGTACGAGTACAAAGAACATAGTAGTTATCATTTTTTCCGTTCAACTGAGTTTAGGATGATGCTCTTATTATATAAGACATATTTGCTTTTGTTTGTAGATCAAGATAAACCACCGCGGAATTGGTTGAAATGTGAGCAGGTGTTAAAAATTTCTGGCTGCCGGGTATATAGTTTTTGAAAAATCGTGCCCCTGAGTCACACAAAGGTCGTACAATTTGTGCAAAATCAAAACGTTAACATTGTAAAAACTCGCTTGGTGTTTCCGACCATAGATGGAAAAGCTGAAACACTCTCGGGAGGTTTCAATGATCGTTTTAGTGGATGTTGAATGTATTGATTATTCGTGAAGTTTTGACTTCCAGGTAAGTTTTTTGAACAACCATGCCCATGTGTCGAGGTTTTTTAATATAGTATGCTGAAGATAAGAGAATTCGTGGACAACAAAAGCAAAACATCATTTAGAATCGCTTCGCATTTCTGAACAAATATCGAATACTCTTACAGGGTCCAACTTCAATTTTTGTAGACGATTGACAACGGAGTCAGAATACGAATTTCAAAATGTCGAAACATCGAGATTTTCTAGTATGCCCAAACTCGAAAATTTCCTCTACCGCAAAGCCAAAATTATAATTGAAATTGCTTGATATTTCAAGTCTAAATAAATATCTACAGTTTTAAAAAAGGTTTGATGAGTTTTTCCGTGGAAAGTCTAGAATAATTTTAGACTGCTAGGTATCAGTAGTATCATCTTAAAAACACTGTACGGGTCCGCAAATGATCCCGGACCGCAAATGATCCCCAAATTGGACCACAAATGATCCCCGGGGGGGGGGGGGGGGGTACTTGACCAATGTTTGGGTACAGGGGTGCCGCTGAGGGTTTGAAATCCTGACCCTGTTTAGGACAAAAATACGCTAAAAACCCTACCCTGTGTAGGACAACAACCTCCATTTTAAGACCCTGTTTAGGACAAGCGACAAAATGCACACTCGCTGGTTTTACAGGAATTTACACTGTTTTAATAAGTTATTCAAATTAAAGAAATCATGCTCGATGCGTCTAAAACCAAGTTGTTGCGTCTCTACACTTGAACTAAACAAAAAGCCGCCAAGCATTAAGCTCTAAATCAGCGTGGCAAAATGCCGTCATTGCATCTATAGAATAATGAATAAGAGGAACTTATTTTTGAGGTTAATTTTATTTTGATTAAAGCACTAATAGAGCTTTTACAGAGAAGAAAATATCCCTAAACAATATATATATATACCAGCGGGATCCCTCATGTCTGCGCGACACAGTAACATCTTTCTTTCATCCCGTTATCCAAGACAAAGAAACTAGACCAACCATATGTCGGTTTACTCAGTTGATATCGCGCAAATCAGAAAAAAAATGCGTCGCTTTTCTGCCGCTCGATCGCACGCTCTTTCAACTTCTCGCAGGCCCCGGGATGCAGGCCAAGAAAAGAAAGAGACTGCTCACAGTCTGGGTTAAAGTCTCTCGGGCTCGTAATACCATACCCTGTTTAGGACAGAAGCAAGTCGAATTGTATACCCTGTTTAGGACAGCGAGGCCAAAAAAACATACCCTGTCCAGCGGCACGTCCCCGTATAGCCCAAATAAGGGAGTACCCCCCCCCCCGGGAAATGATCCCGGACCGGAGATGATCGCCATATTGGACCGCAAATGATCCCGATCAAAAAATAAGGAATGGCATGGATTTATGTCCGAGGAAGGTGATAACACAAAAAAATATATTCCATAGTTTTTGCTTTGTTCTTCGAAGGGTATAGATAGTTTTCACTGTCACGCAATAAAAAAAAAATCGAAAACCAGCCAATGGAAAAAGCTAACAAAATGTAATGTATGTTATAAAAGATAACTATTAATATAAAACACTTCTCCCAGTTTTGGGCCTGTGCGTGTCCCCAGACTTCAGATATTAGTCGTAAATGTTTCCCAGAAAGTTACAGGGCCCAGTATGAAAACGCCATGTTCGTGGACAACTGTGTACAGCAACCGGTCAGTACAAAATGCAGACTGCAGACTGCAGACTGCAGACCGGGTACAAAATGCAGACTGAGTTTAAAATGCAGACTGACAAGAAAAACTGCTTTTTTGCGTCAGGAACGAGATAACATTCGATTTCACAAGGTCCACAAGTTACCTACCGTCGGTATTGTCACGCAATAACCTTACAATGTTATCTCCCGTAAATAACACTATAACTCTGTCTCTCTCTCTTTTTTTTTTGAAATGTTATTTTACCGCAAAGTTCGGTAGTGGTTTATTTCTAGTTGTGGAAAGATCAAAAGATATAACGCATGTGAAACTTCTCTCAAGCTTAGTGGCGAAAATTTCGGACATTTGCGAATGTAAATGTCAATAGTTTATTTATTGTTTACATGCGAGATTCACGACACTCGTCATTTGCATGGATATGTTGTGTCTAAACAAATTCTCAAGCTGTCCCAAGTATTTTAAATCATGTTTTCCACTTAAACTGTTTGCTCGTTACAAAGTAGTGAATTTGAGTGATTTGGTGTGTTTTGCGTTGACATTTTTACTGCACGTTATAAGAAGGAGTCGAGGGTGGAAAGCTTATTTTCGAGGCCCAGCGCCAAGCAAATTTTCACCCAGAAATTTGAATCGCCCGGCTTCCAAATCGAACACCAGATAAACTGAAAGGTTGATGCTTCTTCTCGTGGCATTCAATCGAGGATCCATTTGAAATCCAAGTGTTAACCGCCAAATAGTTTTCCAGAAATACAGCTTTCGAAGCGACCAGCATTGCCGGATTTCATACCGTGGGGGCCTGGGTACAATCGGTGTATTATGGGATTAACAACACAAGACCCATATATTCAGGAAGAGCACACCGAGCTTTACAAAATCCTTAAGTTTCGTGTAAATTGCGCCAATATTGAACAAGATACAGCCATTCAAAAACGTAAAAATTTAGTAACAAATGTATGGATTGCCGGACACTTGTCCGGAAATCCATACATTTTCCGGACAAGTGTCCGGCAATCCATACATTTGTTACTAAATTTTTACGTTTTTGAATGGCTGTATCTTGTTCAATATTGGCCTAATTAACACGAAACTTAAAGATTTTGAAAAGCTCGGTGTGCTCTTTCTGAATATATGGGTCTTGTGTTGTTAATCCCATAATACACCGATTGTACCCAGGCCCCCGACGTATGAAATCCGGCAATTCGCGGCCAAGATTTCGTGTGCTAAGAGCAACAGTCACGCTGTTTGCTCCACGCTGATTGGATGCATACTTTAACATCATCCAATCAGCGTGGAGTAACAGCGTGACTGCGGATGAGCTTTCAGAATGCCACAAACGCAAGTCGTTCGAACGCCAAGTTAACGTGACTTTCAAGGAGCATTGAAACATCAAACAAGCAGTTTCGTCAGTTTAACGGAGGGGCGTTTCAGTGAACATCAAAACAGCGTGGTACAAAATATCTTGTTGTCAAAAATTAATCATGGCGTGATGCGGTCGCGGTCAATTGCGGCCGTGAATACTCGATGAAAGGTTTTTGCATCGGCGAACAGTTTATGATGTTAACCTCAGAAAAGTTTTAAAGCTTATTGGCCTTTGGCAAAATACTCTAATCACACGTTTCTGACGTTAAAAAACGTTTTTCTTGTCAGTCTGCATTTTGTACCTGGTCTGCAGTCTGCGGTCTGCATTTTGTACCTAGTCTGCATTTTGTACCCGGTCTCCAGTCTGCGGTCTGGAGTCTGCATATTGTACTGACCGGTACAGGAACATGGCGGCCGGAATATAGCGTAAATATCTGGACCTTACTTTGGCTATTTGGGCGTCTGGTTGTCAGTACTAAACAAACAATCATTTACATAAGCACTTTTCCTAATGCTCTAACTTCTAAAAAGGCTCAAAATCATGAGATAAGGATATATTTTTTAACAAAACCGATCGTAGCCTTGTGTCACGCAACTTTCAAAATGCTCTAGTTTCCAAACGAAGCACGCTAATTGTAAACGGATATAAATAAACCGCCTCTTATGCCTGATGAGGATAAAAACACGTCATGTGAAAACGATCTATTGACTTAGAAGTCTAAGAAATACGCATACTGGTAAACATTCTCGAAATCCCTGTAGCAATAGTAGTCAAGCACCTAACAAACAGCTAATTGTCAAAACGAAGCGGGGAGCCTTGGCCTTGTTTGGTCATGAAGCTGAACTTCATAACTATAGCTTGGAATTTTGGCTTCTTAGAATACTCGAGTAGCCATTCCCGAGGAATTAAAGCAAAAATACGACCAAGAAAAAAATTACAAAATAAATTTGTTCAAATTTCCAGTGCCACACACTAGGTGTTTTAGAGAGTGATGAAGTGCTGTAGCTTTGGAAGTCTACTCAGGTCACAGCGTCATCTGTCACACCAGTTCTTCATAGTTCGATCATGTGTTCGATTTAGTTTAAAACTTAAGACGAGTGGCGTTAATGGCTGATAAAATGTTATTTAACTATAACACCGAAATATCTGTGTTTAACAAAAGAGGATATGTAGTGTATGTTGCACTGATCATAATTTTATTGAGAATTGCAAAGAAATGAAAGCCAAGCCGTGTTTTGATGATTGATTGAGTGGTGCATTTCATAACATCGTAGTTAGCAACAAAATTTAGTCGAAAGTATTAAAAAAAGCAAGTTGTGAGCCATTATAATTATAAGATGGATTAAATAAAAATATCGGTATTCACGTACGCCAATTCCTTATCCACCCTATTCCACAATCCATGCCATTCCTGATTTTTTGATCGGGATCATTCGCGGTCCAATATGGCGATCATTTCCGGTCCGGGATCATTTGCGGTCCAATTTGGGGATCATTTGCGGTCCGGGATCATTTGCGGACCCGTACAACACTCCCCGGCTGCCGGGTATCTAGACACAATGTTTTATCTAACTTTTAGTTCTGAACTTATGGGTCGTCAAGCTTGGTTTGTGAATTGGTTTTGTAGTTCCTTTTTAACTCATTCATTGCGAAGCAATGGATGAGTTTTTGCAGAGAGGGGAAAACGGCGTTAGCAGAAATCTGCGTAGACGGATGTGACGTCTTGAGCAAAAATAGCGGAAGTGACGTAACAAACTGGTTGGATTTGCGCAACCGCTGACCTAGTAGTCAACTTGCCACGAATAGCAAACATGACAAGCCTAATTAATGCACTTTCTGGATGATTGCAAAACACCGCGAGAGAATTTGTGTAATAAATGTAGGCATTCAGTGAATAAAATGAGACCAAAACATATCTGTAGATATATATTTAAATATTTATTTTTTTCTCCGAAAATGAGCCCGCGTACCTACCCTTCCCTCCATCTCGTGTTACGTGCCCAAGAAGGCAGCCATATTTTACGAATGTTGTCCACGCCAGATTGGATGTATACTGTATTAGTTGATACATGGAGTGAATTTGGTTTAAAATGTTGAAAAATTTTATAATTTGTGGAGTCCTAACTGGCTTGAGATATTCGTCAGATTCGTCGGCGTCCATTACGGTCATTACGAGCTCAATGAGTCTTCTCAGCTCATTGAAGGCAGCCATTGTGGATTTTGACTTCAGTCGTTTGTGATTTCTGGTGAGTAAATATTACTTTCTTTAATTGTTTAAATTTGCTTTAAGCAAAACATACAGCCCACACGTCAAATCGAAATGACCCAGAACTAAAGTAAACTAAAGTCTGTTTCAGACTAATTAAGAGTCCAGAAATATTCGCCAGGGCTACGATCGCTGCGTGACAATTGCTATAAAGCTCCATTCACTAATAAGCTTATTTACAGCGTTATGAAATTGCTAGTTCCACTGAAATGCCAGATGACTACTATTGCTTTATAATAATAGCCCTAAGTCGAATAATAATATTATCAGTAACAGATGATATCCTGAAATGCATAAGGTGGAATGGAATCTGTACTTCGTTGCTGATTATCGTCGCTCGTGTGTTACACGCGTAGACCCAGATCGATCAGGCAAAACAAGACATCAAGTTTAATGAATCTAACCATGATACCAAAACTGACAATCTTACAAGTTGTGTAATAGCCTGCGAACAGGCTCCCAGCGAGGTCGGAAAAAAAAATTCGGCGAGCGAGTGGGAGTCGGAGCGTCGTGACTCCGCGAGCGAAGCGAGTGGCACGCGGGGGAGCCTGTAGACATTGTTTTCAATGTACCGTTCCGCCCCTTGGTTATTAGCCTGTTACATATCTGTCAAGGAGGTAATTAACCCTGTCAAAATTCATGGGTTTCCCCAAGCTGATGAATCGGCTTTTCATAACAATCTACCCTAATAATTGATGGTAAATAAAGTAGACAGGCCAAACAAACACGACTCTTACGAGAAAAGGAGAAAACTAGAGCCGTTAGATCGTGCTAGGCGGCAAGCTTTAAGAGGTCTACAATCAGAACTGAGCCGAACAATGGCATATACAACACGCAACGCAGTCGACAGAATTGCGCGTAATGAGTTAAATTTAAATCCTGCGGTACTAGAACAATCAAAGGTGAAATAAACCTATACATCGCGCTCCAGGAACATAAGCTCGATCAGATAGCTGCAAGAAACATTAGAATTTCTCTAGACAAGCCTATAGCTTTCTCGAAGTAAAGCTACGAAGGAAAACGTAGGAGGGCAAATATGACACCCGTGATAAGAATCTACCTACTGTAGTTGCAAACAGTTGTAATCATAGCCGGGCCCGGCGTCACAAAATAGAATGCGAGTAAGCAACACGTTCACGGTAAATGTCATATTTTGTCCCTTCAAAGCAAATACTTGGAGACTTAAAAAGCAAATCTTGCCATAGAAATGAGCCAAAACAATACACTAACACATGGCAAATTATAGAGGTGTCAAACTCAACGAAGCAACAAGCAGATAACAGCGAAAATCACGCAGACCTATGACTTCTTAAAATTTGCCGCCTAGCACGATCTAACGACTCTAGTTTTCTCCTTATAACACAATACGAAATGCCTTTCATGAACAAGAGTGAAGCGACAAAAAGGTCGAAAGACCGAAAAATAAACGGCAAATCTACAAATGGCACAAACCGTAGGAGTCGTGTTTGGCCTGTTTATTGTATTTATCATCATAGACGCGGCAACAATTGAAAAATTAGACTCTTCCCGAAACCAGTCTGTAGAATTCCGAAAACATCGCGCTTCTACGCGCCAGTTTCCAGGCATAGCTTCTGCTCACGTTTCAAACAAGAGATGTAACGAAAATGTTGCAAAGAATTGCTCAAAGCTGCTTCAAATTCGTCGTCAGTGAACTGTGCATTGCTCACGGAAGCCGTTGTTGACGGTCTCGGCAAGAATTATGCTAATTTACAAGCAGTTGTCAAGATCTGTCAATTATTTGTCTCAGAGCTGTCAACAGTCACCGATTCAACCAATCAGATCTTGATACCGGGAGCTGGTATCATGGAACGGCGGCATCAATGGAATGTCTACAGGCTCCCCTGCGTACTCCCTCCTCACCAGACCGCTCTCGGCTCGTCCCGCTCACCCTAGACTACACAACCCAACCGAACCGGGAGCCTGTTCGCAGGCTAGTTGTGTAATACTTGGTGACTGTTGTAGTCACCCAAATGGGATTGAAATGCAGGTAAATTATCTATTCAATATCTCAGGTTGTTGAAAACAGAGTTGATCAGAGTTATCTGCAACTGGTGTGTTTGCTTTCACTCAAGACTCTTGTCCTGCTAGGCCCGAGTTTACTTAAAAGAGATGTGCTCTATTTCTGGTATCTTCCAAATTATTTTTTATTTATATCGTCATCTTTTTTATCTATTTAATTTCAGGGGCAGCAGTTAATGTTACATCTACTGGATTATTCCTGGCTACCCATAATAGTTATTTAATAAAAAAAAAGGAATAAGTGATTATTATAAACAATACAGTCAAATGAATAATGACAATGACAACCCAAGAACTTTAAATGATAAATACTTTGAGTTCAGGGTGGATTTTCTTGGCAAACTGACTCCATCAGACTTCCACGCTTTCCTTCGAAAACCAAGCTAACACACTTTCAACTTCATTTAGCCAGCAGATAACTGATGTACAATTTGTAGCTCACCACCTTTAATTTCGTCTAGACCTGTATTTTTTGTAGTATGGTACATGTTTAAAACAGTTACACAAGCTTTCTCAAGGTGTACTGATAAATGTTGCACTAATCACTTACATTTTTTGAATAAATATCATACGTAAACTGTAACAAGCAAACAGTGAACGAGGCTTTCACTTTATTTAGATGACACAACATTTACTAAACAATGAACACAAATGCTTGACAACAAAACATAAAGAATGATGCTATATTGTCCTAATCTATTATACAGCAAATGATTCATTTACCCAATCAGTCAATTGTAAGCCTGCTGATAGCTAAGATACATGTCAGGAAGAAGCTTGATGCTTATTGATGCACCACCAACATTGTTAAACGCTATAACACACAAGAAACACTTAATTCATTTCATGGCTAAGAGCATGAATGAGTTGGCTCATAAGAGCCCTTTGATTGTATATCAATACTAAAAAAAGGCGATTATAATCGATCCAACATATTTTTAAAAGATTTGAGAATTTTTGATTCTTCGAAATTTTTTCCCGTTACTCGGTTTGTGGTTACTTCGTTACTGGTTACTTCGTTACTCTGTGTAGTGACACCCATAACAAACTCCCCGGTCAATTCCCCGGTGGTTTGTCGCGACCTACAAACGTAAAGGGCCGAACCCAAACACGACCGCTCTCATGTGGCTTTGATAGCTCAGTTGGTAGAGCATTGCACAGGTAACGCCCGGGGGGGGGGGGGGGGGTACTCGATATATCTGTGGGTGGGGAAGTGCGGCGCGGCCCCTCATACCCCGACCCTGTTTAAGACAAATATCGCTGATTTTCCTACCCTGTTTAAGATTAGACAGAATTCCGATTTTTGGTACCCTGTTTAAGACATAGATTAAAAGTTGCGGTTACAAATTGTGTGGCTTTCTTGTTGTGTAATCCGTGGAAATTTAATGCGCCTGGTGTCAATGGAAGTCAATATTAATTTACAAGAGCTTGCAAAAATTTTGCTGTTTATCGTCCAAGAAAAGATATCCCATTTAAGACAAAAATTGATAAATCGATACCCTGATTAAGACAAAAAATGATAAATTCGATACCCTGTTTAAGACAAAAATCCCGAAAAACATACCCTGGCTGGCCGCACGTCCCCATTAAGCCCTTATCAGGGAGTACCTCCCCCCCCCCCGCCGGGAGGTAACGCAAGGGCCGTGGGTTCGAATACCGTTCAAAGCCTGAATTTTTTCCGGTCAGTTTTCCAGTAGTGTTGTGGCTTCTCAGTTTAACTAAAAAGAATGATAACTACAATGTTCTTTGTATTCGTTACTTTTCTTAAAAGGGCTCCGCGTATTCAGGGTTTTCATTTGACGCCGGAGGCCGGACGTTTCGTCCGGTCGTTTGCCATTCCACGTCCGGTACTTTGAGATCAATATTGGCGATTTTTTTTACTACTGTATTATATATTTTTCTTACTAAGGCATCTCATGAACATACTGACTAGAGGAGAACAGAATAATCAATCACATTCTTCAAAACGGCCATAGAACTCTTTTTTCTTTGCTTATTGAGCGGCGGGATATTTTATTGGTTTCCCCTTTTCATTTAAACGGAATTGAAGTGACTATATTTCGTTCTCATTCCTTCTCGGCCAAGTCTTGAGGGAAAATCCCCAGGTAAAACACGCAACTTGTGTTTGTCAAACTGTTGAAAGAATGAAGAGGATAAGCGAGTTTTTCGTCCCGACGGCCAAGAGAAAACAAGGTAAGTTGAAGGGCATTATTCTGAATGAGTGTTTCACTGTACTGCGCTGTGAGCAGTAAAAATGGTAATTTTCTCCTGACCGAAGAAAACAGAACAATGTCTCACGGCTGCCCTTTGCGAATGAGGTCACTATTTACAAGGTTAAGTTTATATTTCCCTTATCCAACTATCAAAATACGACTTGGGCTTTGAAATAGAGAAAAACTGAAAGATTTTATCTTAAAAATAACACAGGCGATCTCAAAAGTGATACCCCTGGCCATTCTCCATCCCCCTCCCCCTACCAACTGACCATTTTCATTCAGTAATTTACTTTTTAAAGAGAATTTTAGTGAGCGCCAGCATCGCCTAGGAAACTGTTTCCTTGGTTCCAGAAACGCTGGAAATGGCGTTTCTGAGTATTCTATTTTAAAAATTTCCTGGGGGAGCATGCCCCCACACCCCCCTAGGTGCTTGCGCCTTCGGCGCTCGCGAGGCGCCTTACTCAGCTTCGTCGCTCGCTCGGCCGCTTCGCGACCAAATACAACGTGCTTCCCTGAAATTCATGAGGTCGACTTGTGGCAAGTCTATGAGATATGCTTCTCTTCCTTTTCGTATTCTGTCACGACTAGATTCAACTATTTATAGCTGCTCATAACTACTTTTCAGGCTGTATAGTTTTCCCATATTTTAAAGTTTTACGTTACTTTTACTTCTTCTAATATATGAACTGTTGAGATAACCAAATTCTCCGAAATGTCACTTTTTTAACCAACACGACAGCTCTCTTGGCCGTCATGTAAATGACGCGTCACGCAAAAGCTTAGAAACTCAAGCGTAGTCAGTCACAAAACCAAGGACCCATTCTGAGCGAAAATTTGTATGAAATATATGAATACTAATTTTCAGCTGCTGTTATACATCATGAAAGTAAAATCTCAGGAGGACCAGTAGTTTTCTAGTTTGAATTTTAGTGACGTCATGTGAAAACCCCCAATAGAATTATAAAGCCAGACAAACTTGAATTACGCAACAGTGCCGTTTTGTTGGTTAGCTGCTCAGATACGTCTTAATTTAGTGCACGGTCAGGTCAAAACAAGCGAGAAAAAAGGTAACCAAGATTTTCTCCCCTTATTAACTTTGGTTATTTCCAGCTAACTTTTGTCGCACTACATAACACTTCCCGTTGGTTATGCGAATAACGTGACATCCAAAATTTCAACGAAAAACAGACGCTTTTCCTTATTTATTTCAAACATTTCCAAGAAATTACACAAACAAATAGCTGCGCCGGAACAGGCTCCCAGCGAGGAAGGAAACAAAAAAACAGCATTGCAGGGTGTGCATGCCTACCGAGTGTTGCGGGAGTATTGCTTTATCCTACCCTCCCGGCGACACCATCCTCCTGGATGGCATGCTGTTGGCTGTAGTGTATTACAGGTTACACTGATAGCAGCATTTTTACTTGTTGTGTCAACAATGTTTCAGGTCACCATACATGGATTTAGTTATCATCGATCAAAGCTTAACTGTGTCTTGACCAAGGACATGTGCGGGTTCTCCAGAACTTTCAAGACACGACCAACTATATACATTTCTACCATGCCACAGAAAATATAGCCAATCAGAATGCAGGAAAGACGTTGTATATTCGTCAGCACTCCACCGAACCTTCCCATCGATCAGTGTTATTTAACTGTATCACAACCAACCTTCCCATCTGGCCACTGTATATTCTATGGCATGGTATAAAATTGCTATGCAACCCTTTCTCGTGGTACAACCGTGGAATATCCCACTCGTCACTGATATTTTCTTGGTATACGCACTTGTCTAAAGCTTCGTGTGTATCTCCGAAAATAAAAGTGACTCGTGGGATATCCCACGGTATACCACTCGAAAGCGTGGCATAACTAATATGTGCAAGCTAAAATCATTTTGTATTCCAACACAGCTTCGCGAAAGAGACACATTTTATATAGAAAACATTTGTACTCATTTTGACCGATTGTTTACATCTTTTTCACCTCAATAGTTTCTATCTTATCGTATAAATAGCATTCTTAATAAACGTATGTTGAGTTTGAACTTCTAAGTGACGGCATGGATTCTTCCACGTTCGTCTCCAGTTTCCTGTAGCCGCGTCGTCTCCCATTAACATCACTTCTGCCTTCTATAACGATTGCAATGATCTACGGGAAAAAGCAAGATTTAACTGTAAGGAAAACTACACACCTTTTTTCCCAGTCGCCTACGCGTATATCTTCTTGACTTGTCATGGACTTCTACTACTTCTCCTCTTGACGATTTAGGAGAACGAGTAGGTTATTACAGTGGCACCCCGCTATAACGAACATTTGAAAGCCCGGCAGAATTACAGTAAAATATGTGGAAACAAACCCCGCTATACCGAATTGATTTTGACGGTCCCAACGCACAATTTACCTCGCTATAACGAATATTTTCTCATGTCGCTCTCAGTCAGTAAAACGACATGACGACACAAATGGCTGATAAGGCAAACACGACTCCTATCGGTCAAGATAGGGAAACTTTGACCTTCAAAGCGTTGCTTTATTTGAATGTAGCTGTTCACGCGCAAGTCTGTCGACTGTTAGTCCAGTTCCTGAACTCTCCTTTCTTCCCGCCTCATATAGGGGCTGAACCCGGGCGGGCGAAAGAAGAGTCTAGGATAACTTGCATGCGCATGCTCAGAACGAACCAATAAAAAATTACTAGGTCCTAACCACGCCGCTCGCATCAATGTGTCGCGCAATGCCTTTTCAGCTCGCGCTCTAGAAGAAAACATTTTCTTTGACGTTGATATTGTCGTAAAAGGCATAAAAACGTAAAAATCGAAATACGGTTTATCATCTGTACTCTTATCGACAACGTGTACACGTCATTACTCTTCTCCCAAACATATTTTCGCATCGTTTCTGTATGTTGAGCGATTTTGCAAAAGTTTTTGAAAGGAAAGTCTGACGCGTACAAGTAGCTCATTTGCACAATGCAGCGCGTGCACTTTCAAGTCCGAGTAGGTGTTTTCAATTCTCAACAAATCTTGGCAAAGATTTCTTTCGTTATCTTTGATATTGTGATTAAAAAACAAATCGAATGTGGTTTAGCGTGGCACTGGTGAAATTTCACTGATTTGGGGTTAATTGACATGTTTTTAATCATCAATCTGAATGCAGAAATTGTTGCTTGTACATTATTATTCAGAAAATCGCGCCACAAGCCAAATCTGAATATACTTCCAAATATGGTTTTTCCCCCGATTTGGGGGAAAAAAAGGCCGCGTTCTGAGCATGCGCATGCAAGTTATCCTGGACACTTCTTTCGCTCGCCCAGGTTCAGCCCTAATATGGGGTGGGAAGAAAGGAGAGTTCAGGGACTGGACTAGTAGACTGTTTGAGTGGTGTATATCCCATTGTTCAGCTTGGTTACCCCGTTATAACGAATCTTTTTGTTGTTAACCAGATAATTCGTTTTAACGGGGTCTTCACTATAACGAGGACCCCGCTATAACGAACATTTTTTTGGGTACCATGACACTTCGTTATAGCGGGGTTCCACTGTAAGTGGCTATTTTATTCTAGATTGCGTAGAATCAATATCTAAAGTTTACCTGCGTTCAGCATCATAATTTGGTGCCGAAATAGCGGCTCTTAAAAGGAGAAGACGTACAACGGGTTAGGGTAAGAGATAAGTCCCGCAACTATTAAACGCGCTAAACGGATAAGAATAAGACCGAGGCTCAGCAATTGGTCAGGCGTAAACAATGTGAAGAAATAACGAATTGTGACAAGTGAATAAAGATATAGTCGAACCTCCGGTTGCGACCACCTCTTCTCAGCGACTAGTTTTGTAAAATACCAAAAGTTTCCAAGTCAAATCACTATATTTGGAACCTCTTGTAAGCGACCGAGACCACTTTTAGAGATTAAAACGGAAATTTTCTTTTGTTTTTTAAAATCCCGTAAGGTGCTGTAACATTATCGCATTCCTTGATAGTATAAGAGACGGACATTTCTCAATGGTAAGTACCATCATTTTTCTCAAATCTACTTTACACATCAATAATAAGATAAACTTGGTAATTAAACGTGAAAGGTGAATTGATCAACATGACACGAGCCCCGACAGGAATTCAACCCATGACCTCCCAAACACAAGACTACGAGTAGTCCCTCTTTCGCTTTGTCCGTCGTGCGTGACGCGAAAGAAGAAATGGCCGCGAGAAATCCTGAGGATTACACGCGGCTATTTTTTCTCGCGGTTTTCTTTTTTAGTCACGCACGAAGGACTAAGCGAAAGAGGGACTACTTGCAGTCTACTCAAACAGCGGGCGGGCGCTGTATCCAGTGAGCTACGAGAACTCATGGAGAGCAAGGTCATTTAACTGAGTTCATATGTGGCAGGCGTCCTGGATACTGCTAGGATCAGCACTTATAACCACGGAGGACGCCTGTGACATATGAACTTAGTTAAATGACCTTGCTCTCCATAAGTTCTCGTAGCTCAGGGGATAAAGCGCGCGGCCCGCTCAGGGGATAAAGCGCGCGGCCCGCCCAGTGTTATGTTGATTAATTCACCTTTCACAACTAACGAATTGTGGAAAGCTTTACCAGCGCTTGCTTCGTTTGGAGGTTAGTTTCAGTTCAATCCAAGAACGAGAATATGGCAAATTACGCAGCCTCAATTTTGTATCTCCCGTAAATAGGTTTACTTTGTGGAACGGATGAAGAATAATAATGACAGTGCATTACCTTTTGTCTGTTGTGGTACACTACATAAGCAGCGAACACCATAACAATAGAAGTCAGGAAGAAGGCTGCAAAATGGCTGGACGTGTGTTCGTACGGGTAGGCAGCACTGGAAAAAAAATATATAAAAGATCTGTCAAACATCAAACTCATTAAATTATCAAAAGGTCGAGAATGATGAAACCAACAGTGCACAAAGTTATAAGAAGTTTAGTGGCATGGTTAATAGTTATGCTGTGCATAAAGAAGGTGGTACTAATTTAGACCATCTGTTGTTGAAATTCTTTATCTGACCAGTCTAATAAAATGCATTGAGTGTTCAGTTTACGTGGCACAAAGGCACTGTGTACTGTGATGTAAACGGCAACACTGACATTTTGACTCAGCAGTTGAAATCTTAGTTTGTTACATAGCATGCGTGTCTATTTTGCCCGATTTAATCTTAGCGTATTTAGCAGTACTTCTAACTGATGGCATTTACTGTATGCATGTCCCGGGATGCATTTAAGATGGTTTTGCAATATAGTTTGAAGATGAACCCTTGGCATGTGACATTAAAACAAGAGATGCGTGTACAGTACCGAGTGGGGTGTGTCTTCATGCTGTACTCTTAATATTTCAGACGTTTATGGATAACACCTGTTATGTGATAACCACTCAAATGCACGTTTTTTATCGACAGCATTTTAATTCTTGGAATTGGAATGGTTTATTAAGCTGTCCTTCCCTTCCAACTCTTAAGTCTTTTGAAGCAAGTGTTTGGTACTGTTTAATAACTAAAGCAATGGGATTTGGACCGACTTTTCAACTTCTTTGAAAGGCTTAAAGTTCTGACTGAAGGGGGAGGGAAAGGAGAAGTTGTGGTGGAGATTGAACTACTAGTTCTTTGATTTAGGCAATGGGCTCGTCACACTTTCCATTAAGTCAAAAAGTCCGCCTTGAAATCCAGGAATAGAACAGCGTTAGTGGAATTTCCTGAAAAGAGGAAAACCCCGCGAAACTGAGCAAACTCGTATTTTCAAAAATCATTCTTTTTGATTTTCCTCCAAGAACTTCAGGAATTTTCGGGAAAATTGCTGGCTGGGTCGACAGTCGTATATCGGAGGTTCAACAATTTTCTATCTTTTGCAACTTCATGGGACTTTTCTTTCCATTTGTCCTTATTTCGAAAGAACCGGATTTTTTGCTCGAATGGAAAGTGCAGTTGCAACGAAGGAGCTGTAGCCAATATTATCTGTAAACCTTTTCATCTCCATCCCTCTTTGTCCTGTCTTCTCATTTCTCTGCTCGGCCAACTACAATATTTACCAAAAAAAGTCCCGTCCTCGAGCAAGTATCACCCTAGATGGAGTTGTTGCTACCTTTTTGGGTAAGACTAAGAGTTTCTGTTTTATTGAGAAAATGGTTTTTGATGACCTTTTAAAACAAGAAGCGCTGTTCGCAAACAAACGCCTCATTAAAACGTCAAAGGAGATCATAAGCACCGAGGCACTTTTTGGAGTAAATAAAACGGTAACACTACCTGTCCTTTCTAGAGGTCTGTAAATGAGAAAAATCCAGGGCATCCTCCTCAAGATTCTCCTGCATTTGAATAAGAGATACATAAGAAATAAAACCGTGACGCTAAGACAAAAAATGTGCATGCACACTACAGCTGCCACTTCTAAGTGCAACAATCCAAAACAAAGAAGACTCGGAAAATATTCAATCCATATCGTACAATAGTAAGGTAAAGTCTGCATACGAGCCAAGTGGCCCATCAGGCCGGAGCTTATCCCGGTTTCCTTAGCATGAAGCGACTGAGAGTATATGGGATGCTAGTCCATCGCAGGGTTACCCCCCAGCATTAAATTCGCCGGTACCCATTTATACACCTGGGTGGAGAGGGGCACTGTGAGAGTAAAGTGTCTTGCCCAAGAACACAACACAATGTCCCCGGCCAGGGCTCGAACCCGGACCACTCGATCCGGAGACGAGCGCGCTAACCATGAGGCCACCGCGCCTTCCACATATCGTACAATGTCTTATCAAAAATGTCTACATGTATCTTCTCGCGCTTCACGCGCTCGTCTTTCCCTTTTCCCTCCCCTTCGGACGCCTGCCACGCAGGTTTTGTCTAAAAAGATAACAAGAAAATTCCAAAACATGCACATATTTACATAAGCCCCCTTACATTGGTTCCTTCTTCAGGTTGAAATGGGAATCCATCAATTTTTCCACTGCTTTCATCTGGAGGTGGAGTTGGTGTCTCAGTCTTCTCACCCGGTTCACCTTTACGTTGAGTTGATTTTACATTTTTTCCATCTTGAAGTTTATTAGAAGTAAAAATACTTTTTACCCTTTTTTTTTCTCCTGGAGATCGAGTTTCTGATTTACCATCTTTTCCTCTGCTTCCACCAGGACTCACAAGTGGTGGTTCACTGCTGGTTTGATCTGTTGGTTTGATCTCTGAAATGAGATCTGAAGCAAGAGTTGCAGATTTACTTGAACTTGATTTAGTCTGCAATGATGATTCACCTCGAGATTTAGATGGCAGTACAATCAGTTTTACCTCATTAGTACCAGTTTTAGATTGATTCACAACGTTTGCTTCACCGCTGATTTGACCTGGGGACTCCTCCTGAGTGACATCTGAAGCAGGAGTTGCAGATTTACTTGAACTTGATTTAGTCTGCAATGATGATTCACCTCGAGATTTAGATGGCAGTACAATCAGTTTTACCTCATTAGTACCAGTTTTAGATTGATTCACAACGTTTGCTTCACCGCTGATTTGACCTGGGGACTCCTCCTGAGTGACATCTGAAGCAGGAGTTGCAGATTTACTTGAACTTGATTTAGTCTGCAATGATGATTCACCGCGAGATTTAGATGGCTGTACAATCAGTTTTACCTCATTAGTACCAGTTTTAGATTGATTCACAACGTTTGCTTCACCGCTGATTTGACCTGGGGAATCCTCCTGAGTGACATCTGAAGCAGGAGTTGCAGATTTACTTGAACTTGATTTAGTCTGCAATGATGATTCACCGCGAGATTTAGATGGCTGTACAATCAGTTTTACCTCATTAGTACCAGTTTTAGATTGATTCACAACGTTTGCTTCACCGCTGATTTGACCTGGGGACTCCTCCTGAGTGACATCTGAAGCAGGAGTTGCAGATTTACTTGAACTTGATTTAGTCTGCAATGATGATTCACCGCGAGATTTAGATGGCTGTACAATCAGTTTTACCTCATTAGTACCAGTTTTAGATTGATTCACAACGTTTGCTTCACCGCTGATTTGACCTGGGGAATTCTTCTGAGTGAGATTTGAAGCAGGAGTTCCAGATTTACTTAAACTTGATAAAGTGTTGTTTTTGCTTGGTAATGTAGAGTTCACCTGTCTTCTCAACCGCCTTCTAAACTTTACACTGGTTTTGTCTGCAATTCTTGCATTTTTTCTTGCAAACAGTTTGAGCAATTGAGGATGGCCTGCAAGTTTCAAAACAAAGGTTGCATCAAATACTACTAAACAGGCGACTCTGTTAGCATTACTGGTCAAATTCTATCACGAAAGAAATTGCACTTTTTACAATAACTGTAGAAATTCTCGTGCGCTCATTTGCTAATTTTTATTGTCAATAAGCGGACAAACACATGAATTTATAATTTATGCGGGGCGTCAACGAACGAGAGCGGATAATTTCACAATTTGTTATTGTAAAAAACAAATTGATGTCAGTTTTTAATGCGTCTGTCCTGTTATTAATCATGAATTTCATCATAACATTGTCAAAGTAGTCTGCGGATCCACTTGGCTATCGCCTCCAGGATAGACACATGAAAAACTGCCGTCAATTTGTTAAATATCAAACATTTAGTAATTTATCATTAATTTTACCAGCATGGTTTGCATGTAAATTGCTATCTGCCTTTTTCACCAGTAAGTGCATAAAGAACTTTATATTTAGAAAGATACAATTATTGTACATTACACCTAAACATTGTGACGTCCTTAGCTCCACAAGGAGCCTAAAGGGTTAAGTCAGTAAGTTATTGTAAATCAATCAACCATATGGTCTAGAAACAGAGAAATGTCCACAGGACACCCACATGAATTGCCTAACAAAAAGTCTTGATCTGTTGTTAGGCGCATTGAGATTAGAAAAGCACCCTATAAGAACCTATTTATTATTATTATTATTATTATTATTATTATTATTATTATTATTATTATTATTATATGTGTATATATGAAGTGTAATTTTTGACACTCGTTGAAATGCCTTCTCGAACTCCATACAGCACGCTTGTTGAGACAATTAAATATTTATTACCTTTTTACTATTTGATTATTTTCCTTTTTGTGCCTAGTGCTCGTAGAGCTCAAGGCACCATGCTATCGAGCATACGTGTGCGTCCGTAACACTTGCCGCTCGTGTAAGATGTCACGAAGTGTCCTCCCCTTAACGTTTTTACGGGGAGACGTGTAATATGTCATGAAGTGTCCCCCACCCGACGTTTTGGTCAACAAAATCCAGAATTATTCTCGTGTGTGTCCGTAACTCGTTTGAAAGGTCGTTGAAATGACCTTTTTCGACTACAACAGTTTCTGCTTCTGAGTAACAAAAATATCCGATTGCACAATAACGCTAAGCGCACGCTATGAAAAGACGCTGACTTCGCAGCGATATATAACTTCTCCGTTAATACCTACCAAACATCGGCAAAGGTAAAATCTATTCCTTAACATTTCAGCTTCATCGTGTCAAAATGTCAGCGAAATCGAACAAAACCAGCACTATAAATTAAACTTTTTTGTCACCCTTCTGTCAACACTTGCGAGCAACCGAAAAACTTTGAATATTACAAAATCCAGAATAATGACCTAGAAGCTGAAAGTTGAATGGGAACATCTTTTCCGAACTATTTTTAAGTGATTTAGACGACAAAATGATCTCGGCGGGATATGAACGACACAAAAACGAAAACAGAAACAAGCTTATCTGACAAGCCGATAATTATTCAAAATTCGACCAAATAAACATTCCTCCGCGATGAGAAGACATGATGTAGATGGCAACTTTGCGCGTTACTTTAACAACGTTGGTACTTGTTTTTTATGTTTTTAAACATAAAGATAAATTTATCTTACTTTCCTTCTAGAGCCACGCTCAACTTTCAGTGGATTTTCAAAGAATTTGATCTTAAAAGCAACGTGAAGGGATTTTTCGAGAATTTTGTTGCTTTAATCGGTAAAGAAACTGAAGAAAGTGTTGATGATTCTTCCCTCGATCAGTGGTCGTGGACGAGCGTTTCCTGCCGAATCCTGTCGTTATATGGGTTGTTTAGCGATCAGTAACTTCTATTTTCTTGCTTTATCGGTAAAGAAACTGAAGAAAGTGTTGATGATGATTCTTATTTCACAATAAAGTTTCTTGTTGCCGTTGTATCATGTAGTCATTACAGATGATACTAGTTTTTCATATCACTAGGCACATGTAGTCATAGACTGCCTATTTTTATACAGCTCCTTTAGATTTTCTACATTTAGGTTACCTTATTTAAATTGCATATCAAGAAATTGTGTGAAACTTTATTTTAGCATAGAAACGCATGCTATAAAAACATTATCAAAGCTTTCTACTTAGAATTTTATAAGATTTTAATAAAGATTACTTTAATTTTTAATAAAAAAGAATTATTACCGGTATTATTATTATTATTATTGTTATTATTATTATCAACCGTACCCTACTCTGTTCTTTTAGCCTTTTTAATCTTGTAAGTAATAATTGTGAAATTTCAATAAAGTTATTATTATTATTATTATTATTATTAATATTATTATTATTATTATTATTATTATTAATATTATTATTATTATATTATTATTATTATTATTATTATTATTATTATTATTATTATTATATTATTATTATTATTATTATTTGAGCCAGAATGTTCTGTTCACACAAAGAAATCCTGGTACAAGCACTGTACATTCGTGTCAGAGATAGGAAAGGGAGAAGTGAACTATTAAGAATGTTACATGATCATTTAGACTCTATGAATAATGCAAAGGAAGTAACATACATGTAGGTTTTGAGGGATTTTCAGAAAATTACCCAAATCCTCGGAAAACAGTTCTTAACAACAATCTTTCACTGACTGGAGGATGTCTCATGCATACAGGTAAATGTATATGTAGATTGCAATTTTTTTCTTCTTGAAGGGAAATATCATTTCTTCCATAGTTAGAAACGTGGGTGCAGATTACATCTGATGAGTGTTTGAGGATGCTCCTGAAATCTATTATGATGACACTCTGGGTGCGTTCCTTTGGCCGGGTGATCTGAATCATGATCAGTGATCCTAGATCACTCACATGGTTCATCAAAGGAACTGACGAATCTGTGACCAGAGAGGATTCATCAGTTCCTTTGATGCACCATGATGCACCACTGATCCTGATCACCCCAAAGAAATGCACCCTCTATCTCTATTGAACTTTCTGTTAAATCTTTCTCTTTCTCTGCAGTTCAAATATATGAACTTTCATTCAGTATATGCGCTTTTCTTCTTCACCATCTACAGGTATATTACAAACTTGCTAACTAAGTGATCAGCTCCAAGTGGCTTGATAGCTCAGTTGCTAGAGCACTGCACTGGTATTGGATAGGTCATGGGTTTGAATCCCTTTCAGGCCTGAATGTTTTTTCTAATTTGGGTGTATAACTGCGATGATTACTTGTCTTCAAATCTTTCTCTACCTTTCAGATATATGATCTTTCATATATTCACAGTTCACTAGTATTCTTTGCCATCTACAGGTATATTATGAGCTCCCAAAAAGACAAGTTCCCAACTGGCTTGATAGCTAAGTTGGTACATGTACAGAGCACTTTACAAGTATCACAGAGGTCACAGCGCTCCAAGCTCACTTTTTCAAAAAGTTGCCTTTTGGCGACCTTTAACTGTAAAATGGTCGCCATCACCCGACTTTCACCAGAATTTTGGTCGCCAAAAAAATTTTCCACTTGCCATGGCGACCAAAATGGTCACAGCTTGGAGCGCTAGGTCATGGGTTTGAATCCCGTTCAAGCCCGAGTTTTTTTCAGTCTTCAATTTCACAACTGCTTAAGTTGTGTGTGTAGGTAATTGCGATGATCAATCATGTCTTAATATCAAGGGTATCAGGAAATTTTTAGATCTCAGCCATTCATCAATTATTGTTGAGGTGTCTGTCCATCCCCAGTTTGGAAAGTTCATTAGCTGAGCTCTAGCAGGCCATTTTATGGTTAATTCTTAATTTGAACAGCAGTGCAAATTAACACATGCTCATTTGCAATTTTCTCAGTCATACATTGTATCATAAATGAGTAATCCTATTCATGACAGCTAGAGCAGTTAAAGGGGCTACGTCAGGGTATTTTGAGTTATTTCTACCATCAACAAAATTACCTTTAAATTGAAGGAAACCTGAAAATAATATTTTAGAAAGAGAGAAAAACACTAAAGAGATGAAAATAAACAATAAAAGAGCACGGAGATCATTGACACGGATTAACAACAAAATTGAAAAATTTAGGCTAAATTTTTCAAACTGTTTAACCACGACACAGCCTTTTTAAGCAAAATTCACATTGCTTTTGATATTTGAAAATTCTTTCAAATTGCACTTACCTGAAAGCTCAATGTGCGATTTTGAGAGAATTTTCAAATATCAGTTGTAATTGCAATTGCATTCAAACGATTCCCTATACTAATTTGGAAAATTGCTCTTTTATCTTGAACTTAAACACTGTACATGTACAAAAAAGTGTAACTGTAACCAAAATGTTACAACATTCAGAGACACATGGATCTTAAAACAATAATTAGATTTATAATATAGATAGGACACTGCACACACCTTGATTGGTCAAAAACCCATGTTTTATCAGAGAATGAAACGTACATGTACACGTAGAAAAAGTGTGTTTTATTTTTTTTCCACAATATCACTTCAATATCATGGAGCAAATGACAAAGCCTTAGCTGTGTATTATGCTGTGATAAAACACTTCAGATATTTGAGAACACTCAAAATTTTGTAGAAAACACTTCCCTGCAACTTGTGTTTGCTAGATTTCCCTCACCTTCTCAAATGCCCATCATGTTTTATCACAGTGTAATACACATGGTTTAGACATCTTTAACCACTTCCTGCCCGAGACCCACTTATAGATTTTACTCTGTCTAACGCCAGACAATTTTACTCGTCAAAGGAAGATCCCTTGGGTAAAGGGTTAAAAACTTTCTTCCTTAACCCACTCCTGCCAAAGACCCACTTGTAGATTTTACCCTGTCTAACACCTGATGATTTTACTCGTCAAAGGGAGACCCCTTGGGCAGTATCAGGTTAATGCTTATTTTTTAATTATTCACAAGTTCAAGATCTCTACCATGTGATAGTGGCGAGGACACAGGGAGAAAGTAGTGTAGCCAATAAGGGAATGGAATTCCTTACAGAATTCTAGTTTATTTCAGGGCTTTTGTGCTAAAAGGGTATATAATGCTTTTTTGGGCCGACTGTCATTTTTTGCAGGATTGAGCTATTTTTTGGCAACCTGACTTGTTTTGACATAAAAAGCATTGTTCTGTAATTGTTTTTATTAACTTGCACTTTACTTTCTACATGGAGAAAGAACATTTGCAAAAAATTCAGTTTTCCAAGCGGCATAGTTGGGAGTGAATCCTCCAAAGGTGATTTTGACGCAACGTGAACGTAAATGGTTACTTCTAGCAGCTTCAAGAGCATGGATTTTTTTAAATACATGTGTTTGACACTATCCACTGTTTTAGTATATACTAATAAGAGATATTAAATGGATAATAAAACTTGTATTTGTTTGAACAACTAGCTGCAAAGCCAGGGCTGAAAATAACAGCCGGTCAACAGACAATGTCTGGTCTAATTGAGGCTTTGACCGGTCAAACGTTTGACTTGCCGGTCATGTTGACCGGTCAATATTGAATATAATAAAATAATTTAAATATAAAAACAATCCGTGTTATTCACTTATTTACTATAAATATGTTCAATCGCTGATTCCCTGATTCCAGAAATAATGTGAGCTCCAATGAACTGCAACTATACACCGAATACAAATATGGCGGACCGCTTGGTCGTCGCCCGGGACGAGTCGAATGAAAGCGAGGCTAGTTGGGCTTCGATGTTTTGTTTTGACAATGCTTTTCCAGAAAAGTCTTGCTTCGTTGTCGATTTGGTCCCTTTGTTTCGCCCTCCCTACGCGTTTTTGTGTTCCTGAATGCCACCGCAACAGAGTGGAATCTTCCACAGCAGAGAAAGTGTTCTTTTTTTCAGTTTTCTCGTTCGCCTCTGAGGGGAAACCAAAGAGACGGAGGCAAGGAGTTCACATTCGCCGAAGGAACTGTTTAAGTTCAGGGTGGAATCGATCTTAGAAAATGTGTAAGCATTCGCATTTAGCTCCAAGTTGTTGTCATTTGGCTCAATGCTTTCACTGGCTTCAGCGACGGGGCAGTTGAAGTTCATTCGCTTGGTTATTGCACCGTAGTATTTATATTTACTTCGTGCGATTCCGTGCAATGATGCGAGTGCTAGTGGACGCGAACGCAAATAACTTCTTCCTTTGAGACAGAGGATATCATTCAAGAAGACCTTTTCTTTAACTTGGGGAGGGTATTGGCCATGAAAACCGTGTTGGAACACTACCAGACACCACATAAGCTCGTCATTTAAACGATTTTTCTGAGATCTTCTATCCTGAAACGTAGCAAACAAACTGTGGCCCGCGGCGATCGTGAACTCCTTTTCTCCGTCTCAACGAATTGCATTGATCCACTATTTTCCCTTAGAGGTTAACGGTGGAAGATTTCTATCCCCTCTCGTCGCATTCAGAAACACAGCAACTCGTAGGCACAGCGAAATAAAACAACAGATCGACCACAAAGCAAGAGTTTTCTGGGAAAGCATTTTAAACAAAACATCAAAGCCCAACTAGCCTCGCTTTCATTCGACTCGTCCCGGGCGACGACCGAGTGGTCCGCCATATTTGTATTCGGTGTATTGTTTACATTTTACAATGAAACGTAAAACATAAAACAGACATTGCCGTCGCGCCGGCTTATCAAACTTCTGGTCTTTCTCTGCGTCTTTCGTAATTGAAATGAAGTGATAAATGAAACGACTTTGTTTTTTCATAAGCTGAAAAATGTTAAAGTTTACTTTTCACTCATTAGCAACGCTTCCTGCCAATAACAGCTGTTACAAATCTACATGGCTAAGAAGGAAAAACAGTGATTTTAGTAGCCTTTTCATAAGGTCCCTGTTTTCTCAGTCCCATTCCCTTGAGCGAGAAAAGCCCGGATGAGTATGTGAGTAACGCACGCGCCTGAAAAATAAACTAGAGGTTTTGGAACCACGTACGTTTTAAGAACGTCCTCGATTACTTTTATGAGTTGGAAAGTCCTCATTTGAGCCCTTGAAAGTTTTTGTCATGGACAAAAAATCGGTAACCTATCCCAAAGAAGAGAAAATTCAACTTCCACGTGGCATCCGTGGTGCTAAAGCTGCTGCTCTCTTTTCTGTCTTCGGTACTGACAAACAAATCTTATTTGCTAAACAAGTATTCGAATTTCAAGACCATTGTGTGATTGAATTCTATGCACAATACTGTAGAAACTGTGGATCGTTTGTGTCAAGAAGACTTGACCTTTGTTAGAACTCTGCGATAAACAAGTGGTAAGCACTATCATTTTAACGATCAATTCAGTTACTTAACTAAGAATTGCCAAAATAAGGAGTCAGATTTGAAATTTATTGACAGCAAATGCTGTTACATATTTATTAAATGAGTTGGCTTATCTTCTTAGTCTTGAGGCATAGTGGCAAGGGGCTAAAATACTGCATTAAAAGAAATTTTTGTGTTATGATTTGACCGGCCAGAAACGAGGTACATGTATGTCCGAGCTAAAA
>JAHPZR010001508.1:12500-90000 GCA_019787425.1 Platygyra sinensis
ACTCGGCAGAGGACTGGGTCAGCTTAGCATTGACTTGCTGTACCTTTAGGTATTTTTGCCGTAGATCTTTCAAGTTGCCGAGTTCTTGCTTCGTCTCGACAAGTGAATACCAAGTTAGCCACAAGTGATTATCCACGCTGCATTCCATGTGTCTGTTTAGATGGACTCTCTTGTCCTAATAATGAAATACCAAATAGAAAATATAATGGAATTGAATTACACGGGACCAGGAAAGACCACTTGTGAGGGGTGCACCCATCTTGCTTTAAAACTATATGGGCTGAAAGGTCGTGGTCCCGCTCCCCTCCCCCCACCCAATCCACGTGCCCCGCATTTTTTGAGAGTCACCATTGTCTCTATTCACAGGACTACCGAGATTTCCAAGATTAGTTTTTCGTACTTTAAAATGAATCCTCAAGCCTTTCTGCTAGAAGTGCGACTTGTACCACAGGGTGAAGCTCAGTCACGCCTATCGCGCCTATCCGCTGTTTGGGTCATTACTTCTTAAATCCAAATAACAGATTAACGATAAGGTCAAGGCTCAGACTGGAGAAGAACTGCACCTTCTGTAGAAATTAAAGGTATGGCATTCCTTTCGAGAACTTTAATCGAATCTCTCGCTTTGCATTAGTTAGGCTGACCTACTTACGTTGGATAGCTAGGCAACAGAACCTACCGCCCAAAATCAAACCCACGAGTCTGGAAGTCGGACAAAGCCATAAAGAGGAAGGAGCCTTTTTTTTGGTTCGAATAAGGCACGAACTTTAGCTATTGCAACCTAATACTCGTGTGTGTTTCGTCTACGTCTATGTAACGAATATGAGCTCGTGCTAAAGCTACCGAAGCTCTACAACTGTGGGTACTAATCAGTTTATCAACATCACAAACCTTAAAAGGACAACCGGCTTTGGCATAAGGACAAGCCACTTCTGTCAACGCGCAGTGGTTAGAGATATGTATTTCCATCTGTCGAGAGATAAGTAGAAACTGTTGTTCATAGGCGTACGGGCACCCTCGGACTTGGGGGGGCGGTGACCTTATTGCCCGAAAAAAATTACAAAATGCCCGAAAGCGTCAGTTGTATATACGTACTCAAATCGCAGTAAAAACAAAAACGTTCCCAATTCTCGCGTCTAATGAAACTGTTATCATTCCGGAAACACAGCCGAATTCCGATTTTTTGGAACCTCCAACGGAACAGATGAAAATTGCTTTTAAAAATCGGCCGGACAGTTCGTGAAATTACGGCGTTTGACTGAGGAGAGGGAAACGACTTTTGGTTTGAGTTATCGGAAGGATCGAAAAAATGAGGGTTTGAGAAATTAGGATTCCACTGTAGTTATTTTGAAACATTGCATACTCCTAGCCTATGACTTCATTCGACGGCCTGGTAAAATCAGAAACTTATAAAGGAAACAGTTTTAAAATTGTTCCTCTTGCGAGAAGTTCAGGAAAATTTTAAACCGGCACTTTGCGGAGCCATTCAAAAGGGCTCTTTTCAGAGCCACCACAAAAACATAAGTCTTGGCAGGAGCCCATGTTGGTCGTCCTTTGCTTTCATCCTTTTGTCACTAATGGAAATAACATCATGGATTCCACGGTACACATTTAATTGGCATGTGGCTTTTCCAAAACAGAATACCTGCAATTGTGGATCCTTAGATCATTTGACCCTTAACTCCGATTTGACAAGACAAACGCTAGTGAAAGTAACCTACAAGCCAGGCCTTGATTACCTTTTAGAATGCTTTCTCCCGAGTACTTTTGCCCGAATCATCAGCGTTTTGCCCGAAAAATCTCGAAATTTTCTGCGACTGGGGGGGCTGCAGCCCCCCCCGCCCCCCCGGCTCGTACGCCTATGCTGTTGTTAGCAGCGAGAATGATGCGGGTAAAAACAGAAAGCAAATGTCTAACGTCTTTCTGCAATAATTTTCAAGAAGACTTGGCTCGGCACATTTTTATTTTGGAGATTTTACAGTGATAATGACCTGATGTGGCCTCTCTTTATTATCAGTGTTGTCTGAATATAGAGATTCCACTAAGCATTGAAGTAATAACATTGCAAGGGAAAGATCCGTTCGTTTAGTTTATCGATAATGATGATAAGCACATGCTTTCCCGGGAAAAACGCAATTCTGGGAAGGGTGTTCCAATTTTTTTTTGCAATTTGTTTTAGGTCCTTATTAAAAATCGTTGCTTCCACGAACCGCGATATGAAACAAGGAAAGAACCCCAGTGCAACTAGCCTGCGACAGCAGACGTATTTCATGTCGGCGGTTCTTTCGTCTGCTGTTAGCAGGCTACAGTACAACTGGACTTATAAAATTCATGATATTCTATTGATACTGTACCTCTTCTCTTGGGATTCGTGAAGCTCCACAGTTGTTGGTGCAGATGAGAGGGAAGCGGTTACAGCAAGTCTCGTGTGTCTTTGTTACGATAAGATAAGAAAAAAAAGGAAGACATTATCAAGTGAAGGATATGCTAACTGATGCCAGACAGTATGCCAACCATTATTTAACTTTTGCAAACATTTACCAGCATTATGACTCTAACAAAGTTTTAACTGCAAACCATGAAATTACAATCCATTAATATACTTAACGGTGCCATTAATTTGGCCTTTGCAGAAATTAAACGCAATATGGTTGAAACAGATACATGTAAAGCGGTTTTCATCAAAGTAATTGGTTTTGCATTGCTGCATAACATAATTGCCTTAAAAAACTCGCGCCTTTCTTTTCATCCAATCAGAACTGTTAACTCGCGCCTTTTTTTATCCCCTCAGAAATAAAACCAAAACCAATCGTGACGCATTCGCACGCGTTTTCCCACGTGTTTCGTCAACTACCTCTAATTACTTCGAGATTTGATTGGTTCACTGTATTGTCTGTGTTCTTTGTGACTGGCTAGATTTTTTACTTTGGTTTTGGTTTTACGACACTCAAGTGAAAACCTTTCTATTCTTGCGCAGGATTAAGATGAACAGTTTAGTAATTATTACTTTTTTACTGGCATAGCGGTAGTTGTCATGGCAGAAGACACACTCCACCATTCTCTGCAGACACTCCTCCTGTTTGTGAGTCTGCAGATTCCTCCGCTGTATGTCATGACCACAGTCCGCGCACTTTTCTTCTTCATAAGGACACTCTTTTTGGTGATCCTAAGGAAAGTGACGTTAAAAGTCTACTTAATACAATATTTCTGTTTCCGCGTTTCAAAACTGGTAGCATTATATTGTAGACAAACATCCTTAAGTTATGTTTTTTCATAATGCCAGATTACCGGTATCGTAATTCAAGTCTAATAGCCCTTTTCACGGTTAACCCTTCTCATTTGCATTACAATGAAATCTAGCATCTATGTGAGGCAATTTCGGGCTATTTTGCAGTTTTAGCCCGAAATTGCCTCGCATCCATGTTGAATTACATTGTAATGCAAATGAGAAAAGCTAACCGTGAAAAGGGCTATTGATTGACTGACGAACAGAGTCAGACAGACAGGCATTCAGAGACAGACAGACAAATGGACGGAAAGAAAAAGAGAAGAAAGAAAGTGGGGAACAGGGAGGGAAGGAATTAACGGAGGAAGAAAGGAACACAGGTGACAACGATACAGCTTGGAAGGGGAGTAGATGTAACAAGAACTGATCAACGAACCGACTGACGACCATACCTCTGCATGTCGTAATTGACCAATCCACCCACATCCTCTGTCGTTCAGCTTGCATTTAACACGGAGACACAAAATATCTCTGGCCCAGGCTTTGTCAGAATAAAACTAAACAGAAAGGAAGTACATAACTAAATTTCTTCACTTGACAAATTTTTGTTCTCTAGGTTTGATCCTGAGGAAACAAATGTGGTGAAGCGACATGCAGACGGGACTCGAGGAGATTACAACCACTATGATTTTTATGGCCAGTCACAGGATAACCTTCGCTGCTATATTTTACCTCGTTAAAAATGTATAATCCTAATCCTAATACTAATACTAATACTAATACTAATACTAATACTAATACTAATACTAATACTAATACTAATACTAATACTAATACTAATACTAATACTAATACTAATACTAATACTAATACTAATACTAATACTAATACTAATAACAATAACAATAACAACAAACAACAACAACAATAATAATAAAATAATAATAATAATAATAATAATAATAATAATAATAATAATAAATAATTAACTTATATCGCACAAATTCCATGTGAAAATGATCCAAATGCGCGTAACAATAATAAAACATACAAATATGATACAAACAAATATGATACAAACGAACATGATACAAACAAATATGATACAAACAAATATGATACAAACAAACATGATACAAATTAAGAATCCCAACTGGTGGGGGCCTGACCAGTGGCTATTTACAAAGCGTGGAGGAGTTCAATTTGGGGCCACCGAAGACAAATCCATCCAGTGGCAGGGAGGAGGATTTGAACCTGGGACCTCCGGATTACCAGTCCAGTGCCCTACCACTAGGCCAACCTCTTACCACAGCAGTTAAACATTTGGAAAGAAGGTCAGTCAAATCAAGTTTACACGTAAAACGACCTTGAAATTCATTGATAGTTAAGCAATAGACCACAAGTTTCTATGGTTTATAGGCTGATAAACCATGCGGGATGTTGATAGAACACGAGAAGAATTTGTAAACCACGAGCCGCAGGCGAGTGATTTACGAATTCTTCGAGTGTTTATCATGACTCTAACCATCGCAAGTGGTTTTATCATAATAATTCAGAAGACGCGCGATTTTTCCGTGGGTTTACCGGCACAATAAACCATAGCTGATTGACCAATCAGAGCGCGCGCATTGATTTGGTTATTATATAAAAGACAATATGCCTTGATTTTCCAGTAGCCTGTGGGCAAGCTCTCATACGCTACTCTAACGCTGCTCTCATATGCTTCGTGCCATCTCGCTTCGCTCGGAGACAAGTCTCTTGCGGCTTCGTCTTTGCTCGCCGTCTCGTCGCTAGCGGCTTCGCCTCGTAGGCTAGTCGTATTGTGGTACTCAAAGTCGTTCTATATCAAACTTTTTATCCAGACTCGACCACATCCGCGTTTGCGTGGGTCCGCATTGTTCTGATGTACCTCGTAAACGTGTGGTGTGTTCGCCATTCATTCGAAATAAATCGTGATCACTCGGGCTCAAAAACGAGTTCAAACACGAGAGAAGTGATCCAGGATACTTACCCCTCCTTTAGCTTGGATGTTCTGCCGATCATTTGGACAAAGTGGGTTTTCACTCCTATCGAAAGTGAAACAGGAAAAAAAAACCTTCAGAGACAGACAAATTGATCTCAATATATTTTTTAGTCAGAATTTAACTGAGAATATATTTTTCTTGCAGAAAAGGTTTTACTCTACTTTTTAACTAAGTTTATTGACTGACTGATTCACGTATAGCCTCTTCTAGGCGTTCAGTTCGTTGGGGGCACAGAGCCAAAAGCAGCGCGCGAAAAAAAATAAAAAACACGGCGAGAGGAAGTTTGATAAGACGTTCTTTTGAATCCGACTCAAGCCGACTTTTTTGCATTTTGAGTTCCTGTTTCCATATTTGGCGCACGTTGGTCAAGTTCATTTTAACGGATGCTACAAATACCGTACTATTTTTTTCTCACACGATATCAGCAGGGACAAGTCCCAACTCGCGTACCGCTAAGTGATTTGATCTAAATAAAAACTGAGAAAAAATACCTCTTCGCTAGCTTTTAAATAATTCTCCCGCAAAAGAGTTTCATCTGTAAAGCAATATATGCAAACTGCTATCTCGTTTCGAAAACACGCATTATCAATGATCAAACAAAACATAGCGGAAGCTGAGGAAGACATACTCTATTTCGCCCAACCGGAAGTATATATGCCTATTGTGTTTTTTCTATTAAAGCATTGAACATACACGTAGGACGAATCTCATTAAAAAAACTACAAGGATCTTTTTCTCTGCTTTTTGAATAATTTTATTACGCTTCTAAAGCAATCCTTTTGATCTAAATCAAGAACTGACGAAAAATGGCGGCCGGAAGCTTATTTTAGATTTAAAAACATCGAGACACGTACAGATTGGACAAGTTTACTGATTAGAATGTCGTGTAATTATTCTGAAGGAAAACCATGGTCCTTGTCGATGACTTTGAACTTACACGGGACACAGTGTGATAAATTCACTTTGTAGCACAGAAGAAAAGTGAAACATTGAGAATAGCTTACTGCGTAAATTATAAAAATCGCTTGATTCCTTCGAAATGTAATACGATGGAAAGAGCACTTCGCAAAACTTCCTTGAATCGAACGCTTCATAAAGATTTCACGATGAAGAAAACCTTAACCAACATTAAGATATGAAGACAGAAGGCATACCTCAGAATCCCGAGCAAGCAATCTTTACAGAATCGATGGCCACACTCTGTCGTTTGTACAGCATCCCTCATCGGCAAAAGACACACCGGACATGTTTGACTGTCTAATACCTTATCCACAAATTCGTAATCGTAGCCACCAAACAACGTTGGCCGAGTTTCTTCTTCGTCGTCGCTGCTTCGAACATCGTAAACATCAACGAAATCGGGCTCACTGTCTTCGTCAGATTCCTCTTCGTTTCTTTCGAGAAAACGATTAGCGAAGAGAACGAAGGCTCTTTGCCTCGCGTCCATCGCTTGCGAAGCGAAAGGGTTGCGGAAGTTAAAATTCTTTCTATACTATTGCGTGACGCTACGTATGAATTGTGGTTTGTTTACTTTTGTGACAAATAAATTAGCTGTCACGCCATATACATAGCCTGCGAATGCAGACGTATTTCCGGCTGTCGGTTGTCTCCACCGTTATTCTCGGCGGAACCAGTGACAGCCGGAAATACGTCTGCGTTCGCAGGCTAGCCATATACAAAACTGCCATTCAAAAAATGATACTAATATTTACACTAATACTAGTAATAATAATAATAATAACAACAAGAACAAGAACAAGAACAAGAACAAGAACAATAAAACAAAATTCCCTTACAATGGGAGAAAACCACAAATAATAGAGCAAGAGACCAAAAGGGAACAAGATCAGTGGAAGACTTTGGATTATTCCGTCGGGTTACGAATGAGGAAATTTATAGGGATCCCCATGGTTTGGTTCCGCGTTGATTCCGCTTAACTGCACTGACCATATTAGGGACAAGGAACTACCCAAGCAAATATGTATCAAGCCCAGGCTGCTCCGGCGGAGACTAGGCACTAACCAAGAGGCCACTGCGCCGCTAATACTGATTCATAGGTCTAGTCGTCTTTGAAAAAATATATATGGATCATTGACCATTGACCAAGTGTGAGGTCAAGATGGCTGGATATTGGCCAAGTTTTTTTTGCGTGTTTATGGAGCGAGACAGGGGCTCCTGACCGAGACGGAGTCGTGGTCCATAAATTCGACAAAAAAGAACTTGGCCAATATCCAGCCATCTAACCGAACAAGCTTGGGCACTAAAGGATTTATTACGTAATTTTAGGAGAAATTTTTCTTGCGGGATACAGCGGGTAGTCCCGAGCGGGCAGGATAGCTCCATCTTAGACGAAAATTAGCAAGGCTGATTAAACAATATAGGGATATATTTATAGGAAAATATATTCCTATACTGTTTAATAAGCCTTGCTAATTTTCGTCTATTATTCAACTTATCGTTGATTAGATCCTCTACAACAAGAGGATCCGGTACTTCTATTTTGTCACGGTGGTCCTTGCAAAAATTGCTGCGTCTGAAATTAGCTCCATCTTGCCTGCTCGGGTAGTATATCACAGCGTAGGATTCAGTTCATCTTGCCCACTCACGGAGTTAGCCATAATAAGTAGGAATATTGTCAATATAAAAAGAGTACTCAGCCAAACAATAAAGTGTCCTGCATCACGTGTAGAAAGTTCATCCAGTTTGGGATTTGAAGACCGTGACTGCTAACGGGGAGCAAAATGGAGTGAATATGAAGTGAAAGTCCAGGGGTTTGAAATGCCTGGTGTGTTAGTGCCTCAAGGAATTTTGTTACAAATAGCCCTTTTCACGGTTAGCTTTCCTCATTTGCATTACAATGTAATTCTACGTGGATGCGAGGCAATTTCGGGCTAAAACTGCAAAATAGCCCGAAATTGCCTCACATAGATGCTAAATTTCATTGTAATACAAATGAGAAGGGTTAACCGTGAAAAGGGCTATTATACGCCCTTGTGCCTATCAGCGCACGCGCGAACACGCAAACGTGTACTCATAAAACACACATTAGAACTAGCTATTGTTATGGGAACATTGGGAAGGGAGTCTGCTACTTAAACGGATTAGTAGTATGAGCAGCAGGTGCTCGAGTGATAACAGAATAGTAGGAAACGGGATCAAGCGGCGCGCAAGAGCGAGAAGCGTGTGCTGGCTAGGGCGAGCGAAGAAAAAGGAACTACACTGGTGGACAAAAGCCTTTGGCGAGTTCCGTAATGTAACGAAGTATCTGTGTTTTACAACTGAAATTTGAAAAAAAGCGCTGCTATCCTATCGTTCCCACTTCCTATCCAATACAATGTTGAAAATCAGGTGAAATTGGAAGTACTAGTTTTGAACATTGCATGGGGGTGGGGACGAGGTTAGGCAGGTGAAGTTGTATTCGAATCTGGCGTGTGCGCAGAAGCGCCAAAAGTGCAAATTTCTCCAAAGACTTTTGTCCATAACTGTAGCTCCGCACATGTCGCAATGATTACTTATTATGTTGAGGTTTAATGTTCGGGTTCTTAAGACTAGCAGTGTTAAGCGATTAAGCTATTTACATAGTGCTGATAATTTACATCTAATTAACACTATCTTGCTACTGAGTGTGTTATCTGGATTTTTATTCTTTGATAATTCCATATTCATAGTTCTTTTGACCATATTATTCCCCACTGTCCAGTGTGTGTCATCAGTTCCAACCATTCCTATCAGCGGCGATATAACCAGTCTGACTAGTTAATACCGACAGGCAAAACCTGATTACCAAGATCCAGCATCACAAGCATTTTACATAAAGCGTACAGACTTGCGCAACACAAACAGTCCATTAAACAATGCTTGTGACTCAGGGAAACTCTCATATTAAAAATCGGGTAGGGGGAGTGGGTGAGAGATAATTGTCGGAAGAATGAAAAGGGACCCGCAATCGCACTTGTGGGGGTGGCTCGAATTTCTTTCCACCCAGTTTCTGACATTTTTCCAATTTAAGTAACCTAAAGAACCATCGAAATAACTCAACTTTAGGAACCCCTGTCATTTTTACACAAGAGTCTGCTGTCCCTCGGGTCCTGTAATTGTTCTTTTTTCGTCACTTTTCTGACGTAATCTATCGTGATTTTCCTAATATGGACTGCCTTTTTCTGACGTTCAATCAAAGAAATGCTTTGAAAGCTATTCAGAACAATCAATACACTGAAGATCATTCGATCCTAGTGCTTCATCCAGTCCCTGTGCTGTAAGCTAAGGAATGATGACTGGGCTTTGAATTCCATCTCTGCCAGCTCCCTGACCGAGGGTGCCAGTTCTGCTGTGTGTGTCTCAAAAATTCGCCCTAAAGAAAAAAAAAATAAATAAGAGATGACAATATTAAAAATCAAGAGAAAAACAGGCATTGTGAATTTAATGGTGTAGCCGAAAATGTCCGATTCTGAGAACTCGCTTCAAAAAAATTTCTTTGTCAACCAGCCCAGGCAACGTTCATCAGCCAATCAGGGTAAAGAGAACCAGCAGCCAATCAGAGCAAGGAAAACTACCATACAACAAATCAGCACAAAAACAACCTTGATCAGCCAATCATAGCAAAGAAAACCTTCAAAAAAACCAATCAGAGCCAAAAACATCTTTATACAGCTACTCAGAGAAGAGCCGGCAAGCATTCACACAGCCAATCAGAACATAAACCATTCAGAGAAAAGAAACCTTAAAGCTGATCAGAGCAAAGCAAATGTTCATGTAGTTAATCAGAGAAAAGAAAACGTTCGTCAGCCATTCCGGTACAACACTCGTAATCCTGACTCCCGAAATTCGCTTTCCTCCCTTCAAACGTGTCTCGCGTTTACCTCAAGCTCACTTAGGAAACCCTATAAATCGTTATTCCCGCAAGCTAAAATATGGGACAGCGACCTTGAAACACCTTGGTATATACTGTGGCCCTGTTGCTGCTGCAGCTTAACGCGGTGAAAATCATAACCATTCACCACAACGTTAATCAGACACGAGTGCGTCTGGCACGTATGTCTGGAACTCACCTTTCTGTGAGCAAAGGTCACTTTGTAATAGTAAAGGTGACAATGAGTATGATACAATACTAACCTGACCCTCTACGTTTCTCCCCATACGTCACTTTGCCGTCAAATTCGTTGAGTGGAATTTTCATGCTCGGTTGAATGGACGAGATCGTCTCTTTAAGATGTTCCTCCACGTCAGTTAGATACTACGGAAAAGAAAGAAATTTAAATATAAAAATCAACGAACCTTTAAGTTAAACGTGGCATCAAAACGTCTAATAACTTTGATAAACTAAGTGAAAGCGTAGATACCATTATTTATTTACCTGTTTCTCGTCATACCAGATAGCACAGCCTCCCTGGTCCTTTAGCCGTGTGTTTTTACATCCTTTACCCCGACTGGGACACGAGTGGTACCATACCTACAGTTAAAGCACGCCAGTATTTAAGTAACCGGGTTATCGCCTTCCTGACTATTACAGTATTGCTGAAAGGCAACAATTAATTGAAATAATTGCAACAAAATGGAAGCCACTGTACTACAACCTCGCTCTCTGGAACTCTGTTGTCTCACACTCCCCGCTATCTCGAACTCGTATCACTTTCTCTTGGATTTACTATTTCAGTCACTTTCTGTCATCTCACTATCTCAAACCCTCGACATTTGGAACTAGCGGGGTTCAACTGTAAATAGCTATAGAACTAAGGGATAAAGACAAAACACTGGAAAATGAAGTTGTCTGGGTGTAAGAGGAGAAATCATTTCCACTTTGGGACCGTCACATCACAGGCGAAAAAAAGAGCCAAAAAACCCGCGGGAAGGAGTTTTCAAATGGCCATTTTTTCCACACGTTTATTTCGTGCAAATAAGACAGGGAAATTACTGTAGGCGCAAGTTAAAAAGAAACAAATTCGGCGTCAATGTAACATTGTTTAGCACAACTTTCGTATCATCGCTTTTTTTTTTCTTTGTAACTCATACATAATACACTTCGATGAACATGTAATGTACTATACCTTTTCTTTAACGTCTGAAACGAGTGAAATTGCCAGGCCCATCCTAAAGGAAGAATAATAACATACATTCTTTTTATCACAATTCTGAGAATGTGGCAGGAAGATAAGAACAATATGTTCTAGTCCCCCGGTTGACGTTCAACATTTCGCTCCCAACTTGAAAACACTATTGATAGGATTGCGTCTATAACAATGAAAAATAACAGCAGACACCCTCTCCGACAATAATAGCTATCCTAAAGGCCGTGAGTGATAGCAGAATGTGCAGTGTGACGTACACTACAGGAATACACCTAAGCTACTGTTCAATATTATTGTCATATTTGCCCTTATTGTGCATTCATCTTTTCTGTGTTCAAAAGGGGTGCTCTTGAGATACAAAGCTCAAACCTACAATCGGCGACATTTTTAGTTGACACATTGTCTTTCCATAGTACTTTTAGTGCAACAAATAACATCACTCTTTTTATCGCACAAAAAATTGTGGAAAAAAACCCGATCCCACATTCAATATTTTCTTGTTTGTTCCGCCGCAAGATCACAGCAATTGCGGCACAACACTGTTTGGGGGAGAGTGGGACTGAACGCACAAGTTAGGGGGCAAAAAGGGACCACAGTGACGAAATAGGGGGCTAAAAAGGTGAATGTATCAACAATTTTGTCGCTGATTGTAGTTTCATAGTTACCTCTCCGCTCTTCCTACTCGTCCAATTCTGTGCACGTAGTTTTGTTTATCGTCTGGAAATGTTACATTTACGACTGAAATGGAAGCAAAAGCGTTCGTTTCTTCAGCAGAAAAGAGGAGGGGGAGGGAGGGGAAGAAAAGCTACAAGGGGGAGGGGAGGGAGAAGTGAAAATGTTGAACGAAAAAGAGACTGAGTGAAGACGTGTTCTTACCGTATGGTACACCTGTGATATCGATACCCCTGGCAGCAACGTCAGTGCAGATAAGGAATCTTACTTCGCCTTCCTGAAAAAGAAAAGAAAATGCGCCATGGTTTAATTAATGTGACGCCATAGGGTCATCATTCACAGTGTCGTGCGCGCTAATGTTATATGTTGAAAGCTAGTTTTCGCGTTCAGTTTTCCTCTCAGCTCACTAAATCAACCCTTTTCTCAACAAATGTAAGACCAGAAATGCCAAAAGGAGCCCAACACATGATGCCACACAACAACACTAAACTGTTAACCAACTACGGGCTGTCTTCCTTAACCGTGCACACATACCACATTATTAGTATATAATTGAATTTTAGCGCTAACCTCCGTAGTGTAACTAGCTATTGTTACCTTAAAGCTTTGCAAGTTTGCTTTTCTTTCCTGCGGGGATCGGTCACTGTGGAGACACACACAGGAATACTCGTTGACCATAGCCTTTGGACCTGTTGAACAGTGACAACAATACACCTTTCAGCGACCGATATATAAATAATCACTTCTGGCCAATCACAAAAAGCATAAACAACACGGTAAGCCAATAAGAACTCGAAGCAAAAACAAGCAAACGGTGCTGAGCGCGAGAAAACATTCACTCCGTGCAAAGCGCGGGAAAACACGAAACCCGCGGCTCAGTGCAAACGCGCGCTTGTCAAACTGCTTATCGTTTCGCTCATTGGTTGAAAAAAGACAACGTTCATATTCAAGAAGGTTACGACATTTTTTAATTTACAAGACATGTTTCGATGTTACGAACATCATCGTCAGTTACAGAGTATTTGAAAAAAAACCCCGTTAGGACTATATAACAACTGGGCGAAACATGCATAATTAATTATGACTAAGTGACAAGAAGAACATATTTGAGTGAGTTACAAGTGTTGAAAGAACATAAAGCCTAAAGCGTGAGTGTCAGGTTGACGTGATGAACTTGTTGGTTTAAATTAGATTTTTCCCAATTTATATTCATAGCCTCCTTAAGTTAAGTGGGATTGCGTAATTTATGCATTTTGGACAAACCATATATTCTGGCCGGTTGGGTCCCGTTGGGATAGATGCTGTCGTACAAATCATTTTCCGATTTACCTTGTTTTTCAGATCCCTGGGAAACCGTTGAAGCCGGCCTACTTTCACGAGTAAGGGCAGGGTCTTTACTGATAAGTTTAAACTTGGAGGAATCGGCCAGAATATACGGTTTGCCCAAAATGCATAAATTACGCGATCTCACATCCACACCCCCTTTCCGCCCCATAGTTTCATCTATTGGCACATATAACTACAATTTAGCTAAGCTTTTATGCAATCTCCTTGAATCACATATTCCCAATGATTACAATGCCTCTGACACTTTCACGTTTGTTCAAGAAATCAACAACTTACCCATGTTTGGCAAATTTCTCATTTCCTTTGATGTGGAGAGCTTGTTCACTAACACCCCTCTCGAGGAATGTATTGATTTAGTGGTTAAGTACATCTCCGAGGGAAACCCTGACCTCAAGCTTTCCCCTTCTGATCTCAAACGTATTTTTACATTTGCTACTGCTGAAACTCACTTCTTGTTCAAAGGTTCCTTTTATGACCAGATTGATGGGATTGCCATGGACTCACCCCTAGCTCCTGTCCTCGCCAGTCTCTTTATGGGTCACCATGAAAAGACTTGGTTAGAGCAATATCAAGGTTCTGAGGTTCTATTTTATCGTCGTTATGTGGATGATACGTTTTGATTATTCCTCTCAGAACAGGATGCCATTGCATTTCTCGACTATATCAATAGGCAATTCCCTAACTTGCGCTTCACGATGGACAAAGAAATTGATCATGTCTCGCCCTTTTTGGATGTCTTAATCGACAATACCCACCGTGGTTCCGTTGTCACTAGTACCTTCCGTAAGACGACCTTCACGGGTCTGCTCACCAGTTACTTCAGTTTCGCACCTCTGTCATACAAAATTGGTCTTATCAGGACAATAATTGATAGGGTTTTTAAAATCAACAATACTTCGTTGGGCTTCCACAGGGCCATTGCGAAATTAGTGTTCATTTTGCGCAAGAATCTTTTTCCCGTTCACCTCATCGATAAATGTGTCTATCGATATTTGAACAAAGCCAGATTGACCGATATGGCTCCACTCAAACACCTCCTTCCTCTGATATCACTTCACAGGGTAAAAAATACTTTTATAAGTTACTTTATTTAGGCCATTTAGCTCACAGCAAAATACGTCGCCTTGTTAATCGTTATTGTAATGATCTTGACATCAAATTAGTGTTTACCACGTTTAAATTAAGAAATCTTTTCTCAGTGAGGGATTCTGTCCCTAGAGAACTCCGTTCACGTGTGATTTACAAATTTACTTGTGCTTGCTGTAATGCTTGCTATATCGGCGAAACTGGTCGTTATTTTTCCACACGTGTCCGTGAACATCTCTCTTCAGACAAGTCATCACGCATCTTCAAACACTTACTAAGTTCAGAACGTTGCCGTCAATCTTTCTCTGCGGATTGTTTCGAATCCTTGATTCCGCCCTTACCAAATTTCAACTTAAACTTGAGGAGGCTATGCATATAAATTGGGAAAAGCCTAATTTAAACCAACAAGTTCATGAAGTCAACCTGACACTCACGCTTTAGGCTCTATGTTCTTTCAACACTTTGTAACGCACTGAAATATGTAAGGGCGCGTTCGTTTGGGATATTCCGGAATAAGAATACATTCCGGAATATATTCCGGCTACTCTGCTCCTGGGAGCAGGATAGCCGGAATGGAAATCCGGGTATTCCGGAATTAGAATAGCTCCCAGACAAACGCTTACTCGCATTATTCCAATTATTCTTATTCCAGATTGATCCCAAACGAACGCACCCTAAATCTTGTCACTTAGGTAATTAGTTATGCATGTTGCTATATGGTCCTCACGGTGTTTTTGCAAATACTCTGTAACTGACGATGATGTTCGTAACATCGAAACATGTCTTGTAAATCAAAAAATGTCGTAACCTTCTTAAAAATCACGATTTGCTTTCTGCTGTCACAACCTTCATTCTGATTGGCTTAAGCCTCTTGCAAACACTTTTTAACCAAACGGAGAGCGACAAAAAACTGAGAAACCCCAGCAAGCACAACTGATATAGAACCGCTGTTACTTACAGCAATATGTTCTCACCTCCACCCAAGGAGATCAGGTATTGTTCCACATTATCACAATCCAGTTTCGTGCGACAGAAGATTATTGCTTGATCCATTTTATGTTCCTTGATGGCCGTCACCAAGTACTCAACCTTCAAAATCTTCACAGCTTCAGACAGAGATTCTACACAATAAGAAAATGTACGTAAATTATTGAGTTTATAGTCTCATATAAGATTGTCAAATAGCTTGTACCTGGACTATGACCACCAGATTTTATGTTGTCGTTTGCATGGATTCCATCCGTCTAAAGAAAAAAAAAACAAAGATATAGTTAGCATATAAAATGCATATTTTCTAGTCAGCGTACAAGGAAAGAGGCTGAGGACAGTGAGCTACATAACATCTATCAGTCTATCCTAGTTGTGTTTGTTTAGGGAGTTAATCGCGATTTGCAAACTAAATGGAATTTATGCTCAGGTATAAACATGGTTCTAAGTGTGACCTTTCAAATAAAAGCCGTTTGTACCAAGCCGTTTTGCCGTGTGGCTCTGCTTGATATGCTAGGCCAAGTGGGTTTAGAATGTGGATGAAGCCATAGTGCATGAACATTTCGATCAAAGCGGTTGAAGAGTATAACTGTGCCCGCGTCACAAGGTTCTCTCTCTTATCTGAGCATATCCGAGACACTAGCAGCTCGCACGACAGAAGCAAGGATTTGCGCTAAAAAGCAAAGACTGACTGGAGCACGCATGCTATTTGGAAGGGTAACTATACAACAGTGGGTTCACGGCATTTTCTCGGTTCTCTTCAACAACACTAAACAAAGATTCAAATCCGTTGAAGCTGTGGAGAACTTTAAAATCATGCACGTAAGTTAATACAGTAGATTGTAAAACGTACCACCAGGTAAAGTAGGTGTCTCCAATTAGTAGAGGGTTTGACCCTCGGCTATTTACTGATTGGTTAATATGGTTAACATGGTAGTTAGAGGGTTAATTTCCCTCTACCACTGTCGTCTTTGTGCGCTTTCTGTGGCTATAGCTTCACTCTGCTTGTGCATTCTTAGTCACATCCCACAAGTCTATCATTTTCACATCACTTGTTATTCTTTCTGTGGGAACCTTGAGCTCAGGTGTTAGCTATGCCATGCTGACGAGGCCTAACAAGGCCGAAACAGCTGTCCATGGTTGCTAATATTCTGAGCTCAATTTTTTTGGTAGTTATAGGGTTAATTTCCCTCTACCATTATTGCCTTTGTGTGCTTTCTGTGGCTATAACTTACCCTTTCACTCTGCTTGTGCTATCATAATAAAGTTGTTGTTGATCTTCACAAGCCCAATGAATGTGATTGAAGATAGCAGAAATGTAGAACATACCTTACTTGATTAGAAGGTCAAACTATGACAACAATACAGCTGATGAAGACCTACCTTCTACAGCCTAATCTAACACTTAATTAATACCAAATTAGTAATTAACAATAAATAAACTGTCACACACCTTTACTTTATTCCTTAGTTTCTGCCACGAGTTGTCGGCTCTGGGATCCACATGGCAAACCTAAGCACAAAAAAACAGATATGATTACAATACAGCAGCATCATCAAGTGGAAGGGCTACTGTGTGAGCCTTAGAGAATGTCAAACATTGAACCCTAGCACAGGAAGCAGCAACATTCCTAGCCGCTCTGGCTCCCTGTCACAGGCTTGCTTCCCCCCTCCCCTCACCCTTACTCATCCTCGTTAGCCACACCTATCTGACGACCGTGTTTTCACAATAAAGTTATCAAAGCAATTAAATGAATGTTATAAATTATTATTTACCACGTGGTGTACAGTTTCGGGAACGGCATCCTGTCCTTTCAGATCAACCCAGGTTGGAAAGTGCATGATTTTATCCTGAGAAAGAATTAACATTCTTAAGCACAAGGCGGAATAAAGATTATGTCATCTGTATGTAATGTGAATGCTCTCCTACTCTTAATTAAACAGAGATTCGACTTTTTGCAAGAGAGGTTGCTAACTAACTTACATGTATACAACTCTAAGCATGATAAGCTGACATGGCAACTTCTGTAAGGCCAAGAGTGCTCGTATTAACTGATTGGTTAATATCATGGTTAATAACGCCCATTTGGGACGAATAAAGTATGTATGTATGTATGTATGTATAAGAATACAAATGTAAGCAATTTTACTGTTCACTGCATTTTACTGCATTAAGAGTTCAAAAGGAATATCACATTTTTAAGTGAAATTACAATAATACACAACATCTCCTCTGCTCTTCTTACAATGTAGGGACAGCCAACGATAGATTTACAGATAACGTTTACAGCAGTAGGCATACCATCACGTTTGTATATACACATGTATTAAAACTCGACATTTCTGATCTTCCTCAATATATCTAGCTTCTGCAATCAGGATCGTTTTGGTACTACATATTAAATAACTTACAGCCAGCTTCTTTACTTCAAAAGAGTGAAGAGTTGCTGAACAAACAATCATCTGTGAAAGAAAAGGTCAAGACAACGTTATCAAAATCACATGCACTGGGCAATAAAAAAGAGTTGATTTTCATACAGGTGGATTCTTTTAAGGCAGAATGTAACATCTGCTTTCCAGCCAAGTAGACTGTCTGCCTGACAGCTGTCTCCGTTTTCCATAGCTTCAAGCAGGTAGGAGTATATCTATCCCCCCCGGACAATCGCAAGTGTACATGTACTACTAGTATTAAATGGTGTCCGGGGGCCTGTTTCTCATAGGTCCCGAAAAGTTTTCGCACCTGGAAAGCAATAGCAAAATCTCAAACCTTACAATCACCGCACTGTTTTATTCTTAATATGAACTAAAGTTATTTTCATACAAGAAGTTTCAGGTGTTTACACCACCCTGTTTTAACAACAACAACCAGCTTTATTACCAAAATAAAAAGATTTTTACAATACAATATATCAATACACAAAAAAGGTAACGTTTACTCAGGATAAGTACAAAGCTAATCTAGCTGAGTAAAACTAAGAAATGTTTAAATATAGGAGGTAGGTTGGCACTAAATTAAAGCTTGAGCAAAGGAATCAATTATAATAAAGAGACAAAAAGAAGAAATAAATAAATAAGTAAATAGATATATAAATACATAAATATAAAATTACATAAATAAATAAATAACTAAACAAACAAACAAACAAATACCAGTGAAAACTCATGAACAGCAAGACTGTAAGATGTTTAACTTAATTTAGTTTTAAACACGGAGCGATCCTATATAACGAGGCTGAGGTGTTCAGCCTGTCAATCACAAATCCCAATGGAAGGCCAATGCTCCCATTTGATTGGCTTATTCATTCAAGTCTAATTTTAGCGAGTTGCTACAGGATTCTGTTTTTCTGCCGGTTTTCTGTGGTTGAGAAATAAATTTGAAAACTAAAATTCGTCAAAAAAAATACAGACTGCGAAGGTAATCTATTTTATCTACGGTAATATGGTTATTCTGCAGCCCGTTATCTAAAAGAGATTCCGTAAGGTCAACATTAGCAGCTGTTGAACTCTTGCAGCTTAAAAATTAATTCAGTCGACCTTTTACGAACGTAATCAGTTGTTTTATGGCATTCAGCCTTGAGTCTTCATTTCATTTCTAACGTCAATATTCAGGCGAAATCTCACTTTGCCATTTTTCAAGTTCTGTTGTTTCTTCGTAGTACTTGTTGTTTCCAATTTCTTTGCTCTGAATATAGAACAGTTTGGGGAATAACTGAGTTTAATTTGCATTTTGTTTACACCATCATAACGCTCATAAACTGAATAATTTTAAATATCCCACCAAAATCCGTCTGTGTTCACAGGCTAACCAAAATCACCAATGGAAACAGATAGCTCTCAGGCATCAGCTTTGTTATTTTAGTAAGCGGCAAAATTTGAATGTTCCACGTGCAGCGACGACGAAGATAATTCATCGTTTTCTGTCTTCCAAAGCCATCATCTAAAGTATTAATATGAGTTTCATTTTCACTGTATTTTTATTATTTGCCTTATTTTATTCAACGTAAATGATTACGTTGGTTTGACGAAAAAAAAACCGCCATTTCTCCACGACTTCTATGTTATGCGACCGTTATTCTGGCTTTCCACCATTGCACAGGAAAGCCAACAAAGTGCTTCAAGGGGGCGTGTCCTTGCCTTTTATAGGATCGCTCCGTGTTTAAGGGGGAGGTGTTTAATGTTTTCGTCAAGGTTGTTTTAAGCAGATTAACTACAAAAATAGCTTTGAAGGCCCGAAACGTTTCCCGCGCTTTCGAGAAATAGGCTCATGGGCAGAGAAAGGCACTGTCTGTGTAAATTTTCTTGCTCAAGAATACAACACAATGAGCCCAGATCTACAGCTCAAACCCAGACCTCTCAACCCAGAGCTCAGTGCACTTACCACCAGGCCTCTGCTTCTCTTGCATATTGTTTAAAATAATTCTTAGAACAAAAAGAATGCCAGCAAAGTAATTATTAGAAGCAGTTCATTCAGACTAACTGTTGGTTTCCACTTTACCTGTAGTCTTTTACCATCTGGGCTCATTTTTGGAATCTTGCTAAAGATTCTTGTAATCAGATCATAGTTCCCTTGAGACAGTAAACCATCCTGATCAAAGAAGAAGACAAGCAATTAATTTAATTAACTCTTTGACTGTTCCCATGGCAATATTTTTAGCCTCTTTTGGAAGAGAAACATGGCAAATTCGAAGGTGACCGTATCATTTGTAGGAAAGCTTATGTTTAAATTTTCTTATAATAATGCAATGAAGCATTCTTATAGTGCCACATTGCTATTTCCAAACCATTTTTGTTTGCACGACGAAAAACCATGCCCCTATGATGTCTCACAAAAACACTCTATAGCAAACAAGCAAGAAAGGGAACCAAGATAATGCCATATCCATTAACTTTTTCCAGCTCGACCATTGCAGCTTCTCCACTAATGCCACAGCATAGCAAACAAGCAAACAAGCAAGAAAGGGAACCAAGATAATGCCATATCCATTAACTTTTCTAGCTCGACTATTGAAGCCTCTCCACTAATGCCACAGCGTAAGAGAGCCATCTCACTTGTCCTCTTGTAGAATCTGGGTGACCTCCAATGCCAAAAATTAAGATACATGTATAAATTTTATTTTTAACACATTTTGTAATAATATTATAATTAACCATGATCTAGAGCTAGCGTTGTAAAACGTACCGCTTCATCCAGAATGAAGAAACGAACCTGAAAGGAAAGTTGAATAGAATCCATTACCAAAAAAGATTTAATAAAGTCACATAGAGGAAGCTATTTTCACTTCTTTTATCATAATAATACAGTTCTTAAAAAATGCATTATACAGAAGTCTCGATGCTTTTACATAAGATTTAAAGTAATTATAAGACTAAGATTAAACATTGAAAGCGATTTTAAAAAAGGTGTGTCTTGAGCCTGGTTTTAAAGGATTCTAAGGTCTCAGAATATCTAATAAAATAAGGAAGTTTGTTCCAAAGCCTGGATGATGAACACGCAAAGGATCTGTCGCCATAGGTAGAGGTTCTAGATCTTGGGACAGACAGATTGATGGACCTTAAGGAACGGAGGGTGCGGACAGGTTCATAGAAAGGTAACAGATTTGCCAAGTAATCAGGGACCAGACCATGAGGTGCTTTGTAGGTATAGAGAAGAAGCTTGTATAGAGTAGATGCTTATCATGATCGGGATACTAAACGAATGGGCAGCTCCGGGATATACAATGATTTGTAGAAGCAGGGTTGCTATAGCTGTTGGCAAGGCAACAGTAACAGGGAGCAGGAGAGTATGTTCCCAATTTTTGAAAAGAAAAAAACCACTAGATTTCCTGAGATTGTATTTCCTGTATCTGGAAGCACTTGAGACAAAAGAGTGGAGACTTTAAATGATGAATTTTTAATTTCCCACACAAATGACAGAGGGGCAATCCCTTCAGTCCCCTTGGATGCTTACCTGGGTTTTAGTACAAGCATGGTTTCTTCCTAAATCATAAAGATTTCATTTTACGCTGTCAACATCTTAACTACATGTAGACAAGGGCTTTTGGCGTTACATGAGCAGTCTGTCAGTCAGATGGTTGAGAAAATATTCAGTAATTTGCATGCAGTTCTTTGTATACCAAAATGACCAGTTTCCAAGAATATTTGGCACTTGAATAACGAGCTTGTCATACATACTTGAGAGAGGCTGATTTTATCAGTAGAGATAAAATCATCAAGTTTTCCAGGTGTGCCAGTCACAATGTCCACCTACAGAAATAAGACAAGACAAGACAAGACAACTTTATTTAACCAGGGTAGCCCAATCAGCTGCAAAGCTGGTATCCTTAGGGGCCCTGGGTTCAAATAATGAAAAGCCACAGACAATGATAAGCAAACCTGTAATCACATGCAGTTTGCACTGTTCATGGTTGCAGTACCAGTCAAAGGTAAGAAATAACTTGGTCTCAACTTGAAACTTACTACACGTACTCAAACCTCAGTGCTTTCAAGACTTGAGAATCAAGATTCAGGGCTAGAGTTTTGAGTTTCAAGTTTTTGAATCTCAGGACACTCAATTTTCTGTAGAAAAGATTTATTTCTTGAATACATAACAAACGCAACAAACGATAGAAACAATGAGTAGATATTTTCTTTGTTTGTTTGCTTATTTCCTTGATTCCAATCAGATCTCAAACACCTTGATTTTAAACTCAACACTTGGAGTTGAAAAAAATCGCTGTGTTATTAAGACATGTGTAACAAAGCTCTTGTAAGTTGTCTTAAGTACTTAACTTCATAAACAGTTCAAAGTTCAACCTAAATCACTTTCACATTGAAACTGTTAGACTTTAAAACACAATACTCACCCCATCATTAAGCATCTGAATTTGGGTCTTCACATGCTCTCCACCAATCAAAAGGACTTCTCTAAAATGCCAAAAAAATTATAGTTTAAATATAAACTAAGTTATTAAAGCTCACGATGTGCACAAGGGGAGTGTACATGGGGTGACCTGCAGTTTCACCTTTAGTAACAGCAATTTTTGTAGCAGATAATCGTTTGCCCTTTCACTAAATTAGTCAGATGAGAACTTCAATCAATAGCTCTCTTCTCCCAAGACAGTATATTGCAGCAACTCAACAACATAGCATCCAAATGAATATGAACTAAAGTAGCTTACTTGACTTGTGGGTTTGGTAAATACTTCTTGAACTTTGAGATCTGATTGTGGGTCTAAACATTCAAAATAAAATTATTTGCATCAAGGCAGTGGTAGTAATGTCATGGACAATTGAAAAACAGTAAGCAGAAACAATTCAATAACAGTTTCATTTAATGCTACATACCTGTTGGGCTAATTCTCTAGAGGGCTGAGAAAAGGAAAACAAAACAAAAAAATAAAGAAACAACAAAGTCTTGATGATGAATGACAGTTCTCATGAGAAACATACATGTAACAATGCCATACATCAATGTTAATCGTTTTAATAATAGTAACACCCCAGTATAACGAAGTGTCACGGTATCAAAAAAATTGCTCATTAGAGTGAGGTTTTCGTTATAGTGAAGACCCTGTTATAATTAATGTCACCATTCCACTATTTAAACTAAGAGTAAAGTGTAACGCAACTAGGTAAGGTAACAACAACATATATCCATACAGCAATATGGCGTAACTGAGGGGGACACAGCCCTGTGGCAGGTTTGACGCGACTTCATGATAGGTGCACAAACTAAAAGCCTCACTTATCCCCCCACTAATGTGGGAATAGAACAAGAGTATTGGCAGAACCTTTCTTATCTCCCTAGTACAGCAGAGGCTGGATCGGACAAGATAAAGGCAAGGATATAAGATGGCAAGACACAAGCAATGCCAAAGCTTGGGGGAAGTCGCTACGCAGACTTAACCGAACCACAAGGAGTGACCCCAGTTTATTGGCAAATAACAAACAAAAGCCCTTCTCCCAGGGAGGGAGGGTGGGAAATTTTAAAGCAAAATTGTTACAAAATGTGTACTCTCGTGCAAGCTGCCAGGATTATGCCCTGTGAGAGTGTATTGAGATTTATATAGCAAGACAGTGTCTCAAAGTTTGACCAATAGGTACAGCTGTACTATAAGCTAAATAGACGCAACGTGGTGAGCTTGTCAACCATGAATGAGGCTAACAAATATAAGGGCCAATCTAGGGGAAGCTTAGATATTTCACTCGATTACACGGCAAGATAGAGGCTAAAATACCGACATGAATAGCGTTTGTGCTGACTGCTAGAATAAGGGAACATTCATTCATGAATTTAGCATTCAGTATTGTTCTATTATTTATCTTACTGGATTGCGTGATGAACGAAAGCAATCTTGCCCTCAAGGGGTGTCATGTTCCATTAACTGCGTTTTACCGGCCGTAAAAGCGTTACCAATTAACTGGTTAACAACAAAGATATTCGTTATTACGGGGTAACCAAGCTGAACAATGAGATATTCACCATGCAAAACAGTCTACAGACTTGCTTGTGAACAGCAACATTTAAATAAAGCAAAGCTTCGAAGGTCAAAGTTTCCTTATCTTGACCACAAGGAGTCCTGTTTGGCTTGTCAACCATTTGTATCATCATGTCGTTCTTACTGACTGTGGGCGACAGGACGAAATATTCATTATAGCGGGGTAAATGGTGCGTTGGGACTGTCAAAATCTATTCGTTATAGCGGGGATTTTGTTATAGTGGGGTTTGTTTCCACATATTTGACTGCAATTCTGCCGGACTATCAAATGTTGCTCGTCATAACGGGGTCTTCGTTACAGCAGGGTTAGTTATAGCAGGGTGCCACTGTACCACTATGAAGCCCAAGGTAACTGTGGAACCCAATGCAGTATCGTTATGGTGACAATTGTGAAATGAAAGACATGGGACATACAAGGGATACAGTGTACTTGCAAATGTTATAGATTACATACTGAACTGTCACACGTACCTCCATAATGATTGCTGATGGACTACATCTGTTACTAAACTTGCCAGATTTGGGCTGGGCCACAGCTGATGCCCCTAAGCAATTTACACCAAAAAAAACAGACACAGCAATTAAAGATAAAAGCACACCAGAGCCAAATTGGTGTCTTACTTGTGTGTGTGGATGGTAAGACACATCAGCTTTACTTCTGGTTGGAGAACTTAAAATTTCTTTCCAAGAAGCTTGGAAGCTTCCTGAATTTGTCACTAACTGATAAAAGTAGCATAGTGACTTACCTTCTTTGATAGTTGAGGCAGCCACTGCTTTAGGTGGGGCTTTGGACAGTGCTTGATATCCACTCTTTAATGTCAAAATAAAGTATTACCATAATTTCTTATTTGCAAGTGGAGATATCATCATCATCATCATCATCATCATCATCACTGTCACCGTCACTGTCACCATCACCAGCCCACCACCATCATCATCGTCATCATCACCACCATCATCATTATATTTCTTAATTTAACTTTGATATATTGAATGAGTTCAGTTATGACATTAATAATAGTTATTAATATCTGTTTATCACCAGCTAGTTGTTAACACAAATAATACTTTCACATGAATTCTACTCCTCTACTTCTCTTTGGGAGTATGATAGGGAACTGCCTGTCTTGAATGTGTGCATATATACACTGTAGTTACCTGTAACTGCTATTTTTCCTGGCAGAGCCTGGTGGTAGCAGGAGGTTTGCGAGGAGGTTACCATTGGTTGTAACACTCAATTGGAATTTTTGCTAGCAGATAACATTTTGGTTAATACTCAACATACAGCGAACATACTCAATAATTAAGTCACCAGACTTCCTGTAGTGAGGCCTTCAAGCCATAACACAACATCAATTAACTATTTAAATCAAGCCTCTTGAAAATCATTTACAACTTACAACAACTCTCTTTGGGGCATGTGCTAGCCATCTAGAATTGCACTGATGAAGTTAAAAGTGCCAAACAGCTTATGCACATAATGGGTTTGGCTTGGCACTTCTGTTAAATGCATTTAATCTTGATAGACTGGTTTATCAACCATAACACTAAATCTGCAATTACCTTAGGTGGGTACTTGAATGGAGAATCCCCAAAATTAAACAAAAGTTCAGCATTCTACACAAAAGAAAAGGTTAATATTATTATTTATGGAAGGATCAATAACTGCAGCTGATAAACAAGACGGCAAAAAGTTCCATGCAAAAATATCGATATTACCTATTCAAGCCCTAGGATTTCAAATTTCATCAGTAACACTTTTTTGGTTCTGTGTCCAGTGATAATGGGAAACGATTGGTAACATATAATTTTTGTGACAAAATTTCACGTTCAATTTGGACACATCAAAGAAAATGGAACTAAATTTACATATGAGAATGAAACACTATTATAATATAACCTTGCATGTACTTCGTGGCATGAATCTTGTTTAAAAAAGCTTAGAAATAACTGGATGTTCTCTGAAATGAGGAAAAGATTCAAAATTGCCTCTTCACAAATGTTTTTTAATTATTTTAAGTCAACTTTTGCACTTCTTTTTTGCATTAGATGCCATGTAAACAGCGTTTTCTTTAAGTTTTTAAGTAGCCCAAGTTTTGTGAAAAGTAGACAGTTGTGGGACCTGATAAACATCATCTCCTCGACATATCTTGACTATAGCGAAGCAGCGAAAGTAGCCGGCAAAACCTGGCAGAGAAGCTAGCGAACTTTGCCGGCTGCCAGCTCTTATATACAACCCTGCAGCTTGGCTGTTCGTCTGCCATCTCAAACAGTGTCCGGTTGATTTGACAAAGTTGTTTTGATACAAGTTGTTTCACTTCAATTCGTTCAAGTCGATTCGATACTTTTCTAAAGTTGATTCAATGCAAACTGAAGTCACTATTCGATACAAAACTATAAGATACCTGACAGTCTGAAATCATTATGGAATTTCCATGCTCTGAATTGACAAGTGATACTGGACAATTTGTTCCACTGTGAAGCTCATCTGGCTTCCCTTCGATTCCGGCTGGTTTCGGAGAAGTTCATCGTATTTAGCTAGTGGAAAAGTTCAAGACCTCCAAACAGACATGATTTTTCTCCTTCTGGGATGACATTCTTGCGATCGATAGCTATCATATTGCGATGCGAACGTGAAAAGACTTTCACTAGGATTTCTTCTAGTTCACTTTTGCTATGAAATGACTTTAGTTTGTATCAAATTGATTTCAGTTTGTGTTGAATCGGCATTAGATGTGTATCGCAATCGACTTCCATTTGTGTCGGAACGACTTTGTATAAAAACGAGCGCAAGCCTCTCAAATCTGTCCTAGACTGCATTGCACATACACGTACAATGCGATGCACTTTGGGATTGATACAACATGGCGGACGGGTAATGCAAAAGAACGTTTTAGTTTCATATATAATTGGAGTGCTAATCAAAGAAATTACTCTACTCCTTGAAAATTAGAACAGGGAAAAACTTTTAGCAAATGAATTTTGATCAGCAAGGCTAAAGATGTCCGTGGCAAACGGTTTTTTGGTTCTGTTATTTCTGAATCATGGTAACAACACGGTACCGGAAACCATCGTTACCGTGAAATCCTAGGGCTTGCCTATTAACCAGAACATATTTGTACCTTTAACACAACTGCAGCAAAAAATGTGCTTCCTTGAAGATTTGAATGAATCTCAAATGCCTCGCCAAAATCTACTCCTGCAGTAGTGATAAATTGTGAAACAAAAATAGTGGGACAAAATTAAATCTGTCACAATCTCATTGGTGTACAGATCTCAGCAGGTACATGTAGTATCTGACTGAAAAACTTAAATAAATAAATGTGATTGCAATACTAGGAATTGATGAAAGTGAAGAATGATCATCGCAGTTAATTTTCTAATTTAAACAATTAAAAGAAGAAGCCTGAAAAAAAAATCTGGGCTTCAATGGGATTCAAACCCATGACCTCTGTGATATTGGTGCAATGCTCTACCAACTGAGCTCTGAAGTCACACATTGGTAGCGAGGTCAATTTGATCTTATAAAATACAAGGAGAATAGCTATAATATGCAGAAGTAATTAAAATTAATAGGTTTGACACATACAAATTGATTCCCACCCTGAGTCTGCATAAGAAAGTAAAATACCTAGTTGTTTATTATGATTCTAACCATTTTTGCTAAATTTGACAGAGCCACTATCCAGATCAATGTAGCATCCAATAATGTCATTGATTCCAAATGGCTGTAGGCAAATAAACAGATGTTGAAGGCATCAGTATCTTGATAATAACTTACTGCTAATTTATTATTATTGACAGAAGTAATTAAACCAGTCCTAGCCAATGGCCATACCAAAATAAATCATTTAACACTGCATCCTAGCATTCTATATGGCTTATCAATCAAGCAATCAGTGAATCAAGAACAAATCAGTCTGTCATTCATCTGCTCGTCCATCCGTCTGTCTGGGTCATTCAGTCAATTAGATTTTATTAGTACCTCTCCATAGGAGTCAAACTGCCTTCCAAATGACTTCTTCCCAGTTCCACCAAATCCATAACCTTGTTTATCAGTTCCTGGAAGTAAAAGAAACTGAGTATAAAATCTTACATTCTTCACTTTTGAGGGGATTAAGACACTTTTACTCAACTTTCAGGAAACATACAGAAACACAACTAAGGGTATAAATTTCCTGGAGCCTGCGTCTTTCAGGAGTGAAATATTGTGAAGGGCTTTTGTATCCCATGGCACAATTGTGACTGCTGATGGGGATGACAATGGCGATGATGATGATGATGATAAAGAAGAAGAAGAAGAAGAAGACGATAACAATCATGATGGTGTTGCTGATGACGATAGCTTCTAACCTTCCAAACCATCTACCCACCATTGGAAAAAAGGTACAAAGCCTATGGCCTACAAGCACCTTTTGTTAAAAACATAAGAAGCCTTCAGTTGATTTTTAGATGTTAATATGCAAATTGTCAAAGACTTTTAATTGTAGAAATTAGATTGAGGAGTACACATGTGTCCTTGTGTGTATGGAAAATACCTGCTCCATGATATCCAAATTTTTATCAAACAGCACCTACATGTAACCTTGGAGATTCAACTGACCTTACTTTCAAGTTAAACAACCAAAAAGAGTGTTACATTTTTTTCTACTTTGACACCTTCCCCTCTGTGGGATTGGAAATTTTTTCGAATTGCACATTGTTAAATTGATTATAAACTGACCAAGATCTAGTGCTGCCAAGTCTGTGGACCATCCAACACGACAAAGACCTTCATCTGTTACAGTAGCTTCATAATAGTACTTCCCTGACAAAGATGACACAACAACATTAATGTATTTTCTAGCAGACGTTTTTTATTTACAATGCTCCAACTGCACAAAATAAATTAAATCCTATTATTTACCGTACTAATATCTCGAGTTGAACCAGAGGTACAGAAAGCTTATGGTAACAAGTACCGATAAAATTGTATTCTCTCTCTGTTTCTTCTGAAAACTAACACTTCTTAATCCTTTCAATACCCTGTAAAACGGTAACTTAAAGGGGCTCAGTCACGTTTGAAAAGCTTACAACAACTTTTCAAATTCGTTGTTTGCAATCCACGTCAATCTTCTCCATCCTTAACCATCCTTGTTCCTTTATGGTTTATTATCGTCTCTTTGATGTTTTTCTATCTTTACAAAGTGTTATTTTTTAGGTTTCCTTCAACTTAACTGTTATTATTTTCGATGTTCAAAATAACTCAAGATGCCGTGACTGAGCCCCTTTAACAGCACTCCAAGCTGCGACCATTTAGCAAGTGGAAAAAATAATTGGCAACCAAAATTCTGGCAAAGTCGCCAATTGGCGACCAACAGATTAAAAGAGAAACTTACTTGAAAAAATTATCAATAATAGGATGAATTTAATCAATAACACAAGCGGTGGCATCACCTGTCTTTTTCTTTTCCCCTCTTGTTGTTCAGAAACTCGACATGAATGCGTAAACTTACTGTAGCAAAGTAAAGTGTTAAATGGCATTCAGCGCATTAGCCTCTTGTGCAATATGTCATGAAGTGTCCTCTCCTTCAGTTTTTTTTTTGGCGACTGAATTTCTTTTATGGCAACTATTTTACAGTAAAAGGTCGCCGAAAGACAACTTTTTTAAAAAGTGAGCTTGGAGCGCTGAACTAATTAGACTCAAGGACCACACATATCATATGGTTTGAAAGATATTTTTGTGGGATACTGTACATTAACAGCTATGGAGGAAGCCTCCTCAGTTTGAGCAAATTGTCCCAGTTTGGGCAAACTGACCAGCTATGAGGATAGTTTTGCTGGGTTGGTTTGACCATCTAGCAGAAATTTTTTCTCATAAAGAAGTTCAGTTCTAATAGTTTTGCCGACCCGTGAAAACCAGTTGCTCTCCTGCTGAAAACATTTATGAAACCTTTTATAACCAAAAGTAATAAGCAATGTTTACATACCTTGTTTTACACCCAGAGTAGAGCGGCATCCTTGCCACTGACGGTGATTGCGACTCTGGCACAGATAACCTTTCTCATCAATGGCTACAAATCATCAGAAATGAATTGGAATGAAAAGCTATTTCCTTCTACTACAAGCCAAGAAAAACTAACTACGATTATAAATCTAGTATTTTGTTAATGAACGAAATTTGTAAGGTACAATAATTAGTTTTATTATTTGTTCAAAATCTTTCCCCGTTTTTGATAGGTTAAAACTACACGCATAATTTATCATAACCAACTGCTGTTGACCAAATATTGAACCAATGACGTCAAAAGTGCAGCCTGCTGCAAATTATTGAACTGAGGACGTCAAAAGTGCAGCCCACTGCAAATTATTGAACCGAGGACATCAAAATGACGTCAAAAGTGCAGCCCACTGCAGATTATTGAACCGTTGACTAAGAAAACCTGGGGACGAGGTAGTGCTAGTTTTGGTAAGCAGAAAAAGCAAAGAGCGAAATGGCAAAACTCCTTTAAAAATGGGGAAATATTTTGTGTGAATAATAATCAGCAATTATTGAATTTGGCTTTTGTAGGATACGAAGAATTCTGCAGATCTCGGAGGGTGTTATCCACCTCAGCCTTCAGCCTCTACAGAATTCTTCATATCCTACTCAGTCTCATTCAATAATTGCTAATTATTATTATATAGCAAGGTAGTCTTGAGGTAAATGCGAGCTTTTTGATTGGATCTTTCTTGGTTGGGATTTTGCCATGTGGACCATTTCCATGGAAATGGTCATAGGCTGTGTATATTTTGTTTTCGAAAGCCAGCAAATTAAAAATAAGCATGGCCTGAGACAGTGCCATATAATAAACTACTTACTAACCTAGCTAGCTCGAGCTGTACTGGGAATACCTCAGGCCAATATTCCCCAGTACGGCCATCACGCTCAGTCAGTAAGAGGTTAGTACTTCTAGAGTGTCTTTTACTAAGCGAGTGGATGTACGGAGGCCTCACAGTTAGTTCACTCTCCTTCAGATTGAGCAGACCAGGTTTGAGCCCTAGGCCTGTGTTGTGTTTTTGAGCGGGTCACTTAAAACTTTCACATTACATGTACCTCTCTCCACCCAGACGTATCAATGGGTATCAGCAAATCTAATGCTGGGGGGTAACCATGCAATGGAATAGAATCCCATTCAGCAGGGAGAAGGACTAACTGTTAGTTCTCATAGTCATTCCACGCTACAGAAAACAGTGCTGGCTTGATGGGACACTTGGCTCGTATGCGGACTTTCCTTTTATAATGTGCACAATGAGTAAATTTACATTTAAGGTAATTTCGTTCTAAGGCTGAGAGAACACAAGTTTTGTGCAGTACTCACCAAATTCCTGATCTCTATCAAATATGTTCATTTTAAATGTCGTTGGGGCTATTACAGGGATGAAAAAAAAACCATTTAACACTGAATTCTTTATTAAAGTGAACAAAAAAAAAACTACTAATAATAATTATTGTAATGAGTGACTGAAGTGCGCATTTTTTAGTGTGGTTCCATAGTTATTTAACAAGAAATGACTGACAGAAAAATACTCATGAAAAATTGAATGGCACAAGACAAGTCCCTTACTGCATTCATATACATGTAATTACATGACTGTTATGCATTTTTAGGGGTTTCTTTCCCACAATGTCAGATATCTCACCCACTTGGAGAAAACATGCAAATTAAAATATTTTTGGCTCAAAATTAATCTGACTGTTCATAAGACAAATGATTTTAGGGTACGATATCAAATCCATTAAATTCAATTTTTGCTGAAAGTATAAGTTTTGCCATATAATCTGATTGTAATATTTCTTTATTCACGTTAAAAAATGGGTTAGTCAAGGCTGTGCTCTAACAAAAATTCTAGGGAGCCCTTTGGGCACCTACATGTAACCCTGAAGGCTAGAGTGGCCAGAAGTCAAGCTCGGTAGCCCGAACAAAAATAAATCAAAAATTAATTAACTGATCAATTAATTGTAATTATCTATTAATTACTAATCAATATATGATAACCAATTAAACCTCAAATAAAATGTCTGGCATTGTTTCTAGGGCATTTATCCTATTTACAGATGCCAAATAAAAAGTTCACAAGTAATTTTTTGTAATACTGTTTCTAAAAGTCCACAACGGAAGACAAATTTACACGTTTTTAGTTATAATGGTTGATATTATGTAGAAAACTTTATTCCTTTTTCCCTCTTTTCCCTCTATGCTTCTAATAAATTAGTGCATATTCTCCTTTGATTAGGGACTTTTCATGCACATTATACAATCCACGAGAACTAAAAAGACTTTTTGTTGACGCTATACGGAGTATACAAGGAAACTGCAGTCCGCATCACTGTATGTCAGTGTTAAATGTACCCATCGAACCAAGCGGGTAGCGAATTCCCACATAGACTCTGTGACCCCCTTCCTTTTCAAATAAAATTCCAAGTCTCACAACTTTTCTAAGATTAAAAAGAACTAAGAAACTATGTAGGGTCTGGGTGTTAAACCTGGGCCGACGGAAGCTGACGAGGGCTTCTTAACCACTGGACCACCGTGCAGCTGGCTACCAGACTGCCCAAAATTTAAGCTACATATAATGAACAGTACTATAAATTAATATAGAGTTGCCGTAACATACAAATAAAAGCTAACCGCAAGCAAAATGCAGTGAAGCTAACCACAAGCAAAATGCAGTGAAACTGACTGCAAGCAAACCTAACCATGCTAACCGCAAGCAAACAAAAGAAATAACCTTTGTAACACTGCTAACTGCTCTTGTTCAGTAATGTTTTTCAATACATGAAGTCGAATATTAATAATGTGGGGTGACCGCTGACATAATAGAATCATACTGTGGAAGCGAGCCACAGAGTCTACATGGGAATTCGTTTCCTGAACCAAGCCTTTGAACGACCGATGTTTTGACTTTGAACATGAATTTAAACATTCTGAATTGAGCCATTTTGCCTTGCAAACTTCAATACAACACAAGAAATCAAAAAAGGATAGGCAAACTATTACGAGACTGTTTTCATCTCAAAGTTAAATCTCAAAAAGGAGGTCGCCCAGCCAGGCGACTACTTTGTTTTTCTTGTCGCCCAAAGATGAAAGCCGGTAGGCGACCAGGCACTGCTAGAGTACAGCCTTGTTTAGGTAACTAACTGTAGTTGAGAAATTTGTTTTTCATTACTCTCCCCCCCCCCCCCCCCCCCCCCGCCTTAGCGACGGATTGGGGTGCTTTCACCTCAAATACACTCCATGTTGGTTGCCTCGTAGGCGGGAAATTTGCTGAAAGTCATGGTCTTTGCATCCCCTACCGGGGGAATAAGTGGGGTAGTCACTCCCTGGTCATCTGCATGAGTACTCTTTTACGATTTAATTGTTCACATTTTGCAAAGCGTATTAACCATTACTATAAATAATTGTCAGTATTTGGTATCACTGTCTCGCAAATATTTTTTATTTGTTATTGTGGAATGTACATCTGAACAGAACAGTTTTTCACTTTTGATTTCATGATGACTTTGATCGACGATTAGCGCACATAAATTGTGTTAGATTTCTGCGCACTTTGATCAGTCGAATCAATTCTTTTATAGCGTGATCACATTGTATGCAGTCATCAAAATGAATTAACTGAATCAGTTGAAACAATTTCAATTCTACTAGTATTTGTGCAATTAACACTACTGTACTAGTTGTCTGTTGTGTTTCATTGCCAATTTATCCAGAAGTATCCATGAAACTACATGTACTTTTGCAATAAAAATATTTTGACATTCATTGTGCATTGAGGAGCCTTTGCAACTTATCTGCTGGCTGCTCAAAAATCAATGCTTTTACTTTATGGCTGCCAACAGTGTCTTTTAACTAGTGTGTTATGTTAAAAAATAAGTTGTTTTACAAAGGGAGTACCATACGTGTGTGGAACAGTATGGGCGGAGGAAAGCACCAGTCACTGTTGTCCCCAGGGAGCGGAGACTTCACTCGCTTTTATTTGCATAAAAAGTGAATGCCCTGCTCTTGAAGCCTGAATGGGCGGCAGCGGGGGTTTCAAATTACTGGTGCATAATTGTTATTATTAATTACCAACTGATGCACCAACTGCAGGACGAGAACTTTTACGGCCACTTATGGCATCCCTTACTGTCTCATGTACAATCTGAATCACTGGCAAAGAAAATGCCTGAAACAGGATAACAAACATGAGATCAAAACTTCAATACTACCACTTATTATTTGCCAACAATATATACATCAGTTTTTGTTTTTATTAGTACAATACTTGATATCCATGGGATACCAGTGGCAATAGTGGACAGCCTTTGAAATATCTGAGAAATTTGAGTATTATTCTCAGTTAACAAAATGTGCGAGTCCTTCAGCTTTATAAGTTCATTCCATGCAATGCCAAATTTACGACACAACAATCAAACTCCATACCCCAGTTTTTCCACTTCCAGTCTCAGCTGCCTTGGAAGAAAGCAAACCACATAAAAATTAGAACAGCAGTTAAACATATATTTATATATCTGAACCAATTCCTGTCAGTATTAGACAGGAGTAACTTAAGAATGAAATTTTCTTGCTTGTGATAGAAATGGTCCCATGTACACTGTAGGCTCCCTTTGATTGCAAGCAGATGGCCATGGTTTCTCTATTGATAAATGTATGTTTCCAGGTTACCCCAATGATTTTTGGATACCTGTTTATAATCTGCTGATGTCAGTCAATGCTAGTGTACTGCACTTGGTACTCGAAGAGTAATTGCCGATGTTTGAGTACAGTCAGAATTACTATGTTTTGTTGTTGGGTGAAGCAGTTCTCATAATACCTCACTCCTAATAAAGAAAGGCATTGCAAGAGAAGACTGTTTCAGGTTTCAACTTCTTCCTAACCTCAAGGATAGAGTATTAAACCAAAATATAGCTACATTTTTACAAACCATGGTACTTGCACAAAAACCCAAGGAAACTCAGAATAATTTCAGATAATTTTCTTTCTAGAATTTTTACCATGAGCACATCTCCACCTCCCAGGATCAGTGGAATGGCTTCTGCTTGTACGTCTGTTGGAAGACTTAAAAGAGGAGAACACTTTTAATTAGCTGTCAAAAGCAAACACAACCCTACCTCTGAACATATTAACCCCTAGTAGTTTTTAATTCTGAGGCCTTTTGTGACACCTGGTCACAAAAGAGATAGATAACAGGTAACATACTAGCATTCAATTCCTTGCTATGGAAATACTCTAAGGATCTTCAAAGATTTTTTGCAAGGATCTCTGATAATGAGTTTCACAAACAACTTTCATAACAGAATTTACAAAAAAACTATATTTAAATAAAACCAAGTAGAGCCTTGACATAAAGATTTATTATGATACAGTTTGTAACAGACTTCAAGTTCTTTCTCTTCACTTAGTCCATCGCATCCTGGTGTTGAACAGTAAAATCACCAACACGCTTCCATTTGGGTTTAAAGAGAAAAGCTTTGCCACACAAAACACTTAATAAATTTAACTTTCTTCATAGCCTGATGGCACACCTGCACAATTACAACCTGTGAGATCCAATTCCAACACTTTGATTTGCTCTGGTTCCAAAGCTCTCTATTTTCGGGACTATTTGTAGTCTAATAATGTAATTATACACTGGTAGTAATGCAAACCTTTACTGTATATTAAATTAAAGTACAACAAACCCTATAAAAGATCATCGCCGATAATGTACACAATACCCAATATATAAAACATTGATAAACTATTTTAAGACTATGAAACCTGAACTATTGTGACAAAAATATTTAACGTTTATTCTAACACCTTTTTTTGGATACTTACAGCCAATCCATTTCCTCGACTGCCTTGCACATTTCAGGGAGAAGGCCAAATTCTTAAAATTAAAACAGGGACAAAAACAGTATTTCATCAGCCATCTAAGGGCCACATTTGTCTATTAAGAGTTGAGTAGGCATTGTTGCAGATAAGAGAGAGGTACCTTCCTAACAGGGGCAGATTCAGGGTTTTTCTTAGGAGGGGGTGCACCTCTAAAGAATGACATCACTGACTGACTGACTGAGGTAAACAAATTTTAAAAGCGAATACGAAGAAGAAAGCTTCATCTCAGAGAAGGGTGCACACCCCTTGCACCTTCCCCCTAGATCCGTCCCTGCCTAAGTACCTTCCATAACTACATGACTGTTAAACATACGTGAAGAGTTGTGTTGCATATTTATGACTCTCAAATTACTTGACTAAACAGGGGCAGATCGAGGATTTTTTCTTAGGGGTGGTGCACCGCTATCAAATGGCATAACTGACTGGTGCTCAAGGTAAACAATTTTTTAAAGGCAAAACAAAGCAGAAGAAGACTTCATATCAGGGAGGGGTTCACATCCCCTAAACCCTTCCCCTAGACCTGGCCCTGCTACGGTAAATAAATTACACATAAAAATTATATCACTATGTTAGCCGAGGCAGATTTGCTGACATGACAGAAGGAAGGACAAAAAGAAAAGCAAAATGTTAATGTGATAGAGATGACTAATGTTTCAACCCAGGAGCCCAGTGGAAGAGAGACAAGAAGTAAAAGAAAATAGCATGAGGAGTTAAAACTTCTGACCCTTCTATCTACTATTTGAAGGGGTGAGTGGAACAAGCCCTAAGTGACTTTGGAAAATGTTGAGGCAGCCAGGATTGAAATACCTACAAGCACTTGTTACAGTTTAGTCTTGTCTTTATTATTGTCTAAAAAGAACTAATAATAACTCCTTGTTCTTTTGAAACAATAACTAAAACCAGAGTAAACTGTGAAAATTGCTTGTAGTTATTTTAATCCTAGTTACCTTAAAATTTTCCAAAAGTCACTTAGGGCTTTATTCCACTCACCCCTTCATTTGAATTGCCCTGGGTAGCTGGAATTTGCAAATGTCTTGGTGCAAATGCCAGAGGGTTCCCCAGGGTCAACCCCCCGGGATGGCCGCTGATAAGTGCATTATTTCTGCTGGGAGAGGTAAGGAATTAAAAGTGTTTGAAACTGAGAGTTCTTTATTTCACAGGTTCACAGGATCCTGGAGGGGATTAGGCTGATACACTGTACCCTTTTATAAATGTTAAATTGGGTGCAGGAGTATAGGACGTCCAAGAAAAGAATTTTACACAATAACCTAAACCACCCCTTTCCAAAATAATCTAGCAAGCTAGTGGCGTGCACGACCAAATAGTGAGTCGAATCACTTTCGAAGCTTTGTTGAAAATTTCCAACCATGGGCAATCAGAACTCAACAGGGATTTTCTTGTAAATAAGCTAAGTTTACACGTGCTCCAAACACAGTAAGAAAAAGCATCGAAAGTCCTGGAATACTAACTTTAAACGAAGTCACAATGGTTCGCAGGAGAACAGCTTTAGATTTTTTGATCTAACAGCCATGGGCAAACTAAGGAACAGAACTGTCACTGAAAATTACTTTGAATGACTTACCTGAAAAGTGGCCCGCCATTTTGGTTCAAGCAACGATGCCCGAGTGAAACTGGAAATAGTAGTGCCAGTCTCTACGTTTACAACCAAAAGAATGCCTGTCGGTTTTTGCCTTTCGTTCGTCATGTAAACAAAGTCATCGAGATCAATGCAATGATTACATTGCGGAAGTTTAGGCAGTGGTCAAGAGTTATTCACACCACTCGAAATATCATCATGGCTGAAAGCTCCTTTCACACGACCAGTGATAACAAGGCAGAATTCCGTGACTTGCTGCAGAAAGCAAAAAACGTGGTTGTTCTTACAGGTGCTGGTGCAAGCGCTGAAAGCGGGATACCCACATTTCGCGGCTCCGGCGGCCTTTGGAGAACTTTTAGAGCTCAAGACTTAGCGACCCTCGAAGCATTTTACAGGAACCCGTCATTGGTATGGGAGTTTTACAGTTACAGGCGGGAGGTTGTGTTAACGAAAGAGCCAAACAAAGCACATTATGCGATTGCAGGGTTTCAAAAGAAGTTGAGAGATGAAGGGAGAAGTGTCACTGTCATCACACAGAATATTGATGAATTACATCAAAGAGCTGGAGCGGAAGATGTTATAGAACTTCACGGTGAGTGTTCGTTTCCTTGGCTACAGTAAATCTTAAACTATTTTATTTTATAGGGTAGTCAAAATGCTATGTGTGCTCTGATTGGGCAGAAACTTGCATGGTTACCTTATAACCAGCTACACAGAAAATAAATGCTATAAAGAAAACGTAACACTTAAAGAAGTCCAGATACTCAATTGTAAAACTCTTCTTGTAAGCTAAGGGGCCATCAACATATTCACTTGTTTATGCCAATGGACCCCAAGAAGACCATGTCATACTATCCCAATGGGGCAGGGGCACTTGGGTCAATTTTACTTAGGTATATGCCACTGGCCACTCAGAATCCCTACCCTATTATAGACTATATTATTTCTGTGGCCAATAAATTAAAGACCCCATCTGAGTTGCTAAATATTTTAGCACAGATGTTTCAGTTAACCTTTTTTAAGTTGTGATCCAAGCATGGAATGTAATGTGAGCCAATTACTAAGTAATAAAACAGTGGTAACAACTTTTTTACTATGAATCTTTCCATTTTTAAATCTCTACTAGCGAGAATTTTCCTGCCCTCAAAATCCTGAATTATGCAACCCCATAATTTAGTAACTTTATCAAAAATGCAACCCCATCCCCATTAACTAGTTACCCACCCACCCCCCTCTCCCTAGTGATATATATCTATGCTAAAACCCCAGGGAGGTTAGCTGATGGGTGGATTTAGTCAAGAATATGGTCATTATGTGAGTGGCAGGGAAGGTATTTTTATGTAATGGGAGTATTTGGGCAGAGGGAGGGATTAACATAAAACTTAAATTGCAAGTCAGTCACCTTTTATCCTTGAGTTTTATGCCATGGTACTAGAGCTGTAGCCTGTTTATTTTCAGGGACACTATTCAAGACAAGATGCACTGTATGTGAACATGTAGCAGAAAACAGGGACAGCCCAATTGTCCCAGCATTGGAGGGAAAGGGGTGAGGGTACAGCCATATGATCTCAAGCTAGGTGGTATTTCATTATTTAATTTAATAATATTATATTTGATGGTAAAACTGATAACAGCTGTACAATTAATGCAAAACCTTCAGTCTGTATTACCAACTTTTTTCTGACCAATATGCAATTTTATCTCCTGAGAGATTGTACATTCTTTTCAGCACACTTTTGTTTGCACAATGATTACTGAGAATAACTGCATGCATGACCATGCAAATTGGATATTTTAGACATTTCCACTAACTAGTTCTTTTTTAGTTTAATAGTTTAGTTCCTGTAATTTATTTACTGTTTTGTTTTTTCATTCAATCTTTCAGTGTGTTTTAGTTAAGTTTGTTCCTTTGTTATGTTTTTTGGTCATGAAATGTCTTCTCATCTAGAAAGCCTGAGTTCTAAAATTTTATACTGACTCAAAATTAATTACTATGCAGTAAACATGTACGACTATCATGGGTATAACTGCACTAACATCCAGGAACTGCTACATGCATCTACCTAGCCTTTATAAATATTGTTGTGCAGGTGAATATATGCAAGACCACATATGAACTGCAGACTGTGAAAGATTGCAGAGGAATTTTTTATTCATGAAGGCTTTATTTTCACAGCTGCTTATCTGTATACATAACTGGAATGATCATTCGTGTCTTTGCATCTTTTTCTGTTGAGCCAGCTGATAAATTACATTTAACCTGCATTTAAATCCCAACATTTCTAATTTCCTTTCTCCTAAAACATCATTGATTGATTTTCAGTTAATATTGAACCAATACTTTGTCATCTTTTGAAGATGGTAGAAAAATCTAATTATTTTAATTTTGGTATCCAGTGCACCAGATCCTGATGCTCAAGATGCTAAGATTCCAGAGGAAGATTTGCCCAGGTAAGAATACCAAGCTTAATGGCAGTTTTAAAATATTTCTAATAATAATAATTAGCCTCTTCACCCCTCTTTGGTTAAAGAGAGATTTAATGTTTAATGCATATTAACCAAAATTGTTTGGAAGAAATGGTAAAGAATCTTGACTTCTCTGGAAATGGCAGCCATAAAACTACAAGAAAACAGAATGGGATCATTTGGACAATACTACTTACATATAGGATTATGTTGTACCAGTAGAAGAGCAGCCTGGTAGATTAATTTTTAATTTTATTTAGTTTTTGGCCCTCTGAACAAGTTTACCCAGTCAAGACAGGTAACAAGGAAAGTGTATTATTTTTGTCAGGTGTGAGCTGCCCAACTGTGGAGGCTTAGCCCGTCCCCATGTGGTGTGGTTTGGAGAAAGCCTTGACCGTGGTGTACTGCAGGCTACTAATGCAGCTTTGGATAAGTGTGACATGTGTCTTTTGGTAAAGAACATAATAATTATCATTTTTTTTCCATAGTTTATTAAATGTAATTAATCTTCGTTGCCTCAGGAGCATCTAACTGGCTTTTCTTACAGACAAGAGTTGTTTTAATTTTTTCTTTACATTTGATGTGGAAATAACACACTGATTGTCATTTAGAATTATTTTGCAGCTCTGTACATGCACTCATGTGACTTTTGTCTTTTTTGGAATTTGATCATCTTGTAGCCTTTTGAAATCCCTCATGGCCATTTTCTAGACAACCACCAGCCACTGCACAGTAATGGCCGAGTGTACAATACCTCAGTCAATCATTGGCTATTGCTTGTGCATTACAATGTCAATAGAATTCTCTTCTAATGTGTACTATGATCATGCATGTTCCCACACAGGTTGGCACATCATCTGTGGTGTACCCCGCAGCAGCATTTGCTCCAATGCTGGCTATGAGAGGTGTCCCAGTTGCAGAGTTTAACATGGAAGAAACTCCATGCACTGGAGAGTTCAGGTACACATAATCAATGGTAGCTAGCTTTTCTGTCAAATGTAATTGAAAGATAAAAAGAAATGGTAGAAGAATATTGAGAAGATGGGTTCAGCTTCACCTATCCCTTCGTGGCAACTGATACTTAATTGTATTGGCTTAATTGTTCAAAAAAATCTTCTACCCCTTACAGATGCTGTATGGTGTTAGTAAATAAACTCATAATTGACCACTCCCCCAGGCCAATGGAAACAAATCATGGAACAAAAAATAATGAAAATGAACTTATTTAATGTCCATGGTCAAAAATGGCCATGGCCAAAGAGTTGAACTAAGGATAACCAAGAACACCTGTCCAGCTAGAGGTCAGAACACGACTTGAACTCATAACCTCCAGATTTCTGATCAATATCAGTATCTGGGCAACTGTGCACCTACCCCTCCCCTAACCCAACATGTTATAAGTTATAAGTAAATTTACTGTTGGGTTAGGGGAGGGGTAGGTGTGCAGTTGCCCAGCTACTGATATTTAAGCCCCCCAACCACTCAGTCATATTGCATACAAATGGAAACAATAGCATAATAAGGAGCCAGAGTTTTGGAATGTTTCTGAATTTGAGGTGACACATAATAGACCAATCTCAATATATTACAATTCAGCCTAATTAAACAGTAGATCTCAGCACGAGGCTCTGGGGAATAAGTACAGAGTTTGTGGGGTTTATTCCATGGAGCTTTGTGCCGAGGTCTATTGTTTTGGGCTATTGAAACATTCAACCAGAGGTTTCACAAATTTTTTTATTTGTTTTTTTTTTGAGGTTTCACAAATGCAAAACACCCTCATTTAACTTTTGTTTACCCGGTTCAATAGCTCTCCAGAACACAATGGACTGACAATTCATGCTTCTTGTGTTTGTACAGGTTTCATTTCCAGGGTCCAGCTGGTGAGACTCTGCCTCCATTACTCGATGAAAAATCAGTCTAAATGGATCTTCTCTGACAAATTTGATTTCTCCATCCTAGGATGGGTAGGTTGATTGGTATTTAAACATAACACAGGTTTATTAGCCATGAACTGTGCACCAAAATTGAGGAAAACACTGGAATACAAGATGGCAAGATGTTTCATTCAAGATCATGATGAAAATAAAATACAAGAAAAAAAGCACCTCTTGAATAGGAAAACTAGAGGTTGACCCTATGACGTTTCCCTAAATAAAAGGATAAAAACAGATATAAACTATGTACAATGAAAATGTATTATAAAACAGACAGTTAATGAACACTTAGGGCTATCCATGTTTTGCACTGGAAAAATAAGCCATAGGGTTTTGTTGAAATCAGCAAGTAGTGATGGCGAGCACAGGGGATGTGGGAATTTCATCACTGGCAATTCTAGGCCTGTTCATACCAAAATGGTGGTTACCATAGCAAAAGAGAGGATGGAGGCCCCCTAACCATTTCCCTGGATTTGCCACTGGTTTTCTTAAGCCTGAAATGCCAGTCTTCTCCTGCCCTCAGCCTATTCCCCACATGAAGGACACCTAAATTCTTAGTGTTATAATTTCAATCAGTGAAGTCACTTTATTATAATGCTCAGAATTCAGGTGTCTCTCTTCCGGGGATTAGACCGAGGTTGGGAGACAGGCTACTGGTTATCTCTGCGTCTCTTTGCACACTGAAGTTCTGCTATAAAGGGGATGGTACCTCCTTTGTTTTAAACCTTTTGAGCATAAAATAAAATGCAAATAATAACTTTAGCAGTCCTTACACGTGGAGTTGAGTGTCCTGCAAACTGAACAATTAGCTTCAGGACTGGACCAATTCCAAAAATATGATATAATTTGTAAATTGAATATTTTCACAGTTTACCATACCCAATACACAATTAGCCAATCAGAAGACTGGCCAACTGGCCTTATAAGGCAAGTATTTGGCCAAACTTGGGTATGGTAAATACCTAATCATAGCTTTTTGGGTACACTTGGGCAGTGTGGACAGCAGTTGAGCCAACAGATGCTTGATATGCTGCCAAAGTATTCTTAGTAAAATTTAGCTGTTGTTGTTATTGCTATTTGCACTTTGATGGCAACTGACAATTGGGCGTCACAATGGGCAGCCCCATGCCAGCTAGGCCCCTTCTTTAACAACTTCTTGTTTAGGGAAATATAGAGAAATACAACAAAACATGGACATGAACTCACAATCTATTAATTTTTATTTTTATTTCCAAGAAACTACAGTCATTTCCAGCTAAGTATGATATAGATAGCTATAGATTTCTGCTGTAAGGTAAAAATCATAGCAAAGAAATGTATGTCTATGCAGGTATTAAAGTTTGTAAGACATGTCACAAGTTTGTTTCTATTTTACAATGGACATTGTTTACTCAATTTAGTAGGCTTAAAAATATAGCTAAAATAATTATTTGTACTTTAGTCTCTTTGTTACCTTGAATATTGCAATGTAAACTTTACGATTTGTAAAATGGTTGTAGATTATGTCATAAAGTGTCTTGCACTCAATCATGGCACTGCCATGAAAGATACTGACTCTGCAATGAAGGGCAAATTTAGTTATTCCATAACTGAACACAGACCAATACTTTGGTCGCATCCTGGAATAGCTCTTAATAATTATTATGAAATTGTATTTCTTCTACTTTTAGTTAATAAAACTCGATTGAAATAACAAGACATTCTTGGTAACAATATGACAATGATTCACCCGCATTCAGGAAACATTGAAGGTGGCACATTCACCACCCGCACATTTTGAAAATATAATAATTAGTGCAATTTTATTAATGGCAATTAAACTACACTGGATTTTCCTGAATGCTTAAAATGTGTAATTTTTATTTGGTTTTCCTGAATTTTATGTGTTGTCATGTTTCTGCTTCTCTTTGTTAAAATAATGTGTTTCTTTTCTCTGTCAATTTAACGTATAGTTTTTATTTCACATTCATTTTCACTGTTCATTTTCTGACGTGTTCAGAGTGTAGTAAAACCGTATTTTTACACTGATTGACAAGATCATTATTCTGACCCTTGCTATGACTGGTAATACACAGTTATTTGTCAAACATATAATAAGTTGTATGTAAATAAAAACAATATGGCCAGTTCAAAAACTTTGCCCATAAATATTGCAATGTTTAGAGACAAATAAATGTTGGAGAAATTATTTGTTGGTCAATGAATATGATCCAGTCTGGACTGAACATTGTTCCTCTAATCCTGAAAAATAATCTTATTCACTCTAACATAATTATCAATCAAGTCTCTTGGCAAAGTCATGCAACTGTTAGGATGTAACCATTTTAGCCCTTAATTGATCAGTCTCTTGTTTCTTGTTAAAAAACAAATCAAACTCAATTGAAACAAGTATGCCACAGAAAGCAAAAAAGTAGCAGATCAATCAGAGACTTCACATAATCAAATTCTCCTAAATGACACTGTACAAAGTGTATGGACACCAGGAAGAGTTTGTCTGTAAAAATCAGGGCTAAAGGGTTAACGTCTCAACAAGATAGACCACAGTAGTTATTATAATCAGTAATTCAAACTCTTTTGATTGTAATGTACAGCTTTGTTATATAATGCTTAAGCCAACAGTGGCTTTGCAACAGCATGACTAGCAACTAATACAAAAGTTCTAAAAACTATTTTGAATCTGACTATCAAACATAAATTGATACTAAATACATAACTGTACAATGTACGTTTATGCGCTAATTTACAGCTGACAGCCAAATGAACCTTTTCAGCCTCACGAGCCTTAATTCCATTGACAGATCTTTCTTTGTTGCTGACTTACTCTTGCAGCTTCACCTTTGCTTGTTCCACTCAAACAGATGTGAGATGTGTCGCAAGCAAAGCAAGCCAGAGGGGCCTGGGATGAAAAAAGGGGTATTTGCCAAATTATTTTTTGTAGCTTCACCCCAAGTTGCTTCTGCTGCTGTGTTTTTAAATCATGTTCTTGCAACAATTCCTTGTACTCTTCTAAACTACCATGAAGAGATAATTTGAATGTTCATTTTTATTGAGGCTAAAAAGATTGCATGTTGAACTGGTGTCTTGGGTTCCAACTTGAATAAAATAAATAAAATTTGTATTTTGGATACATTTCTACAATAATTATTCATAGGAAGTATTATACATTATCAGTCTGATAACTGATTTACTGCACATTAGTTTGTTTGTTGGTTTTCCTAAAATCTAGTGAGATGCTTTTGCATAAAATAATTGATTATCAGTAGTTACTAAATTCATGGCTACTTTATCAAGTAGAATGCTAAAATTTGTCATTTTTCATCAAATTAATTCAAAGCATAAATCTAAATTGATATCAATTTTGTTTCAGAAACTTTTGCTCTTGTTTTAATCTAAATTCTTGCACTGGTTTTCACTTTTAAATATTTTTGTTTCATTACCATGTTATATTTTTCATGATGTTTCACACTGTTGAGTGTTTGTTAAAACTAAAACTTTTTCTTCAAATTAACTGATATCTTTTATCTTCATCATGGAAGGTACATGTACACAGAACATGAAGCATTCTGAAATACCTTCTTTCATTAGTGTCTTTTTTGTGCAAGATCTTTTACAATTTTTGAAAGTTTTATTGAGTATGTTGGTAGTCTGGTTACATTACTTAAAAACTGCTGCCTCAATTTTTTTCACCAAAACTTGCACTAATTTATTGATTTCTTTCCTCTGTGACTAGAAAAGATAGGAGACCTTTGGCTACTTTTAGCTGTTGGTAAGCAGGCAGCATTAGCTACATAAGCTCTGGACTCTATGAGCTCATCTTAATTCATCATGATTTCTAAAGTGATTTTGTCATGTACTTTGACTGTATTAAGGTCTACTTGGAGTTGATTTTGTTCTGTAATGTAGTGTTTCTTTATTTCAACTACCTTCCATAGTCTGCAATCTGCAAGTAAACAGTATGCATTTGGTTTGTTAGCTTTTGATTAGGATGATTAATGGTAACTGCTTTTAACATTATTTGGTAGTCAGAAGAATTGTTCACATAAACAGGGCTTACAGTGATGAATTAAATATCAATATCTGGAATGAAACTAAATATTGGCACACTATTGGCACATTAAGGCAATGTTTTCTTCTAGAAAATTTCAAGTTCTTCACCCTAAGTGAAATTTAAATCTCACCAAGTTGTTGGATTACCTGGTATCCTTGAAAGAAGGGTATCATTTCATAAGGTTGCGGCAAGTATGGGGACATTCTCATCCTAACATTCGTACTGGCTGGTGGATAATAACTAACACTGCCTCCTCCAATACCACTTGTAGGCATGACACAGTTGAAGTATGTCGGTGAGTGAGGTATATACATGCCTGTTGGACTGCGACAAGCAGATGTAGCAGTTATATTGTCCGTGTGTCCATTTATATGTGTCCCATTTGGACTGGTGACCATGCCATTGGTCACAGGGTAAGAGCATGGATGACTGTAGGGAGTATTGTTGACTGATGCCATCTTTGTTTGATTGATTGTGCTGCTTGTAATGATTGATGCAATGTCGACTCCTGAGCATGGAAACACTTCAATGTATCTCTCTCCCATGTGTTGTCTGTGAAGATCAGTGGTGGCTGTTTTAGCACATTCTGCAGATACCAACTGTACATAGGCATCTCCAGAGGGTCGACCCTTAGTACAAAGAAGCAATATTTCAGTCACTATAAAATGTCTCTACCTGGACCATGACAGCCTTTAAGGCTTCTTCCCTGGATGGTATTCTAATCCATCACAGATTAACCCCAGAATCCACTTAGCTTGCCTTATAGTTTGCCTGTAACCCATTCGTACTCTCATCTGCTAAATGAAGAGATGCACTGTGAGAGTGAGGCTTACACCAAGTGACCTCTCAACTAGAGTTCCATGCACTTACTATCAACTTTTGGTGAAAAGAGGCTCTGCATCAGAAGCACGTCTTTCACAAGAATTCTTTCCCAACTATTCTAGCAAATGCTCAAGCTGATGTGCCTTGAATGCAGCAGCAATGTCTCACATATAGTAACTACAGCTTTATTATGTCTACAGGGATTGGGGTGAGAAGACATCTGATATTTCAGACTAGTGTTTGAAGACTGAAATACAACTCATTTTTGCATATAAAGAATAGCTATCTCAAGCAGTTTAAGGCCTTGGTCAGGAATGTAAAGTAGAAATATGGTTAGAGCTACAGTATATGTCTTGCTATATTTGTTTTACCAAGCTGAATTTTTCCCTGGTTATAAAACTCGACATCCTACCTTGCCTTAACATATTATCTTGACCATGTGACATGTCACGTGATCGTTTTGTTTAATTTTGGTAAATCAGTGAATTGGTGGCCAATTTTCGGTCTATTCATCAATAAATGAGTGTTTTCGATGGAAATCATACCTTGCTACGTTTGGAATGATCTTCCTTGATTTTGTCTTTAGAAGATATACATGTATATAAATGATCAAAGGTCAAATTTTGAAAAAGACGACCTTTCACCCCTTAAAATTTTTCTGTGAAAAGAGGGATGGTCATTCCAAACATGAGAGGATGAAAGTAATTGACCTGCATCTAAAACATGTTATCGCGGGAAGATATTACTAACAACCACCACCAACTTCTTAAATAATGCCCATTTTCCGCTAAAAGTCAGGTGACATGTCATGTGATCTGTGACATGTCATGTGATCTGTCAGAAGTACCAATTCTACTTTAAAGTGTTCAGGACGTTAAAACCTAACTGTGTGATAAATCTGGTTCCATTGCCATTTATACCTTCAAAAATATAACTAATAAATTATTTTTACCGGGAAAAGCCTTTGACCCAGGCCTTAAACTATGATGCTAGATTATGGTTTCTTCAAAGGCTTCCAGGCAGACAGCCATTTCAGGTGACTTGTGGATGATCACTTTGAAAAGAAATTATTTTATAATGTTCTTGCATTTGCTTTATACAGTGTTGACTTGGGCTGACCTCAAAGCAAATTTTGGAATTTCTAGGTTTCTCCTTTTCAAATCTCAGGCAAAATTCTGTTCCCAAAGTGTCAGGACTTCTTCAGACACACACCCAAAGTCTTGCATTCTATACAAAAAAAAATTAAGAGATGTACTGTTCAAACTCACCTGGGTGTTAAAAACCATGTGAACTCCACCAGGCACGACAAATGCAGCATGCTCCTTAAGAAAGTCTAACACATCTTGGACTGTTGCTGAGAATGGCAGACCCCTTAGGCGCAGACAGTCTTTGGTGTTCATGCCATTCATGCATGGCCCGGGAACTAAGAAAGGAGGGTGAAAGGGTGGTTGTTGAGGAAGGGGAGGCAACATGATTGGTGGAAAGTTGTGCAAGAAGTTGCTGTAAGAATTCAGAACTTGCTGAACCTCGCTTTGGGAACTACGGAACAGCTCAACATATCGGGAGCCCAGTGTGCATCTGTGCTTTCTTAATGCTGCACATCCGTGCTCTTCTGTTTCAAAAAGAACAAATGCATCTCCTGTAGCTTTTCCAAAACTGTTTCTGACTATAAGGATCCCTGCTTCTCCTTTGAATACTGGTGCATCCTCATCAAAGAAGTCAATCTATAGGTGTGATGCAAACATAAGCATTACCAAAATTGCAAGGAATCGACAAACAAGTTACATGTATAACTCTCAGTACAACAAAACTCATGACTTTATTTGGTTTAAAAATGTCTAAAACATATTTTTCAAACTAAAAGCATCATGTTTCCACATGCAAAACCAGTCCTTGTTAGGAGAAGAAAAATGAGAGCAGAAAGACTTCATTAGTTGCATTAGATTTTTCCTGTACATTTATGCCACATGACATAATTACTGGTAATGTTTATTAATTAATATAATTAAACATGAAGTACTTGTTACGAGGTTTTGAAGCTAATTTTCAGGTTTCAGGTATCTCTAACACTATGTAGAATTTTCAATTAGCTAGTTTGGCAATAGCAGAGACCAGCCCCACTATTGCTTAGATATTTAACAGTTAGACCCTTTCGGGCTATGGGTCAATAGCCCATGAGGCAAAGCCGAATGGGCTATTAACCCGTGGCCCTTAAGGTGATTCCCGGGTTTTGCATTGCGCATTCCTACTGCGCACGATTTTTGCGTCATCAGCGCGCGCACATGAGCGCCTGCACGTACAAAACATGAGAGATTTCCCTCAAACTAAGCTCGATAGCGAGATAAAAGCTCTTTTTCTCTTAAACAAGCACGGTGACCCCCACTTTTTATTTTATAAATTCAATGAGAACAATATCCGCAATAACTGAGAAAAAATTTGGCAGAAATCTATATGGCTACTTTTTTGGCAAATGAAATAAATGCTACAGATAGAGACGTAACGGGCGCAATAGAGCAAGTCCAAATTATGTTTGCTTTAAAGGATAAAAATATCAGTTAATAATGCATGGTATTTGAAGCCATTTTTTCTGGAACGTAGATGAATAAGCAATCAAAGAAAGTCAAACTCTGTGTGATATAACACGCCGCATTGAAAAACAATCGAACTTATTTGTTGCGCACTGAGATAACCAAAAGTCACCTAAATGACCATATTTGTCAGCATCGTGGCATGAAAACAAGCATGGTGACTCCCTCTTTTTATTACGTTTTTAACATCTCCTTGTACTGTAATGACACCATACCAAGTTTCATCGGAAATCTATGGCGGGTTCTTTTACTCGGGAATCACCTTAAGGGCAAAGGGTCTAATTGTTTTAGTATCACCCAACTAGTTGGACAGAAAAGGCAATAATAAAGTTAGCAAATGCAAGTTGAAAAAATATTTGGGAGAAAAAAAACAGAAGAAAAAAACCGGTGAATTTTGCTACTCAATGACTATTGCTAATAGTCCCCTAGTAGCGTAGCCAATCAAAATGCAGGATTTGCATTAGTCCACTAGTTGGGTGATACTAAATCATAATAAGCAATATTATTGCTTCCCACCTGGCAGTTGATCTACACTCCATCACTAAATATTATCAAAAGAAGCCAAATTATATAAAGTGCAACTCTGGGATGGGTTCAGCCATGTTACAAAGGGCACAAATTTAACTTAATGAACAACCTGGCTTCTTCAATGCTATGTTAAGATAAGGGAACTCACAACTTCTGTCTCCCTGGTATTGAATGGAAGTCCCCTCATTCTGATTATCACATCAGCCTTGTTCGAAACAAAATTGGCGGCGATCTGGGTGACATCAACTGGACCTAGGAGTAACACTGGTGCTATTATCACTGTTTTACCAGAACTTAAAGGGGCTTGGTTATTTCACCATTGACAAAGTTACCTTTAAAGGACCTTAGTCAGCCTCCGCCATTTTCGATGACATCGAAATTATTGATATAGCATGGTGAAGCGAATCCTTATTGTTTTACTGTAAGCTGTGTTCCACAAGGTATGTTTAATTATCTTGAGTAGTTCTACAGTGATTTTTCTTTGTTTCGACAGGCTCCGAATAAAATATAATAGCCAAATTCTTGCATGTAAACAAAAACAAAGGTGTGGCTGACCAGGCCCTTTAAATTGAAGAAAACCTGAAAATAATACTTTGCAAAAATAGAAAAACACCAAAGAGATAATAATAAATCAGAAAGGATCAAGGATGATTAAGGATGGAGAAGATTATCACTGATTACAAACAACGAACTTGAGAAATTCAGGCTAAATTTTTCACACCATTTAACTGTGACATAGCTCCTTTAATTATATATATAAATTGATTACTTTAACAACTAAACTGTGAAGTAACACTACAAGGATTGTGTTTTTGTGGCTTAATTATGTGTTTAACTATGCACTGGTCAAATTACATAGCTTGTAAAAACAAAATACATGATTGTATTGAGCAACAGATGTCTAAAATCTTTCTGAGAATTTATATGATACTCTTCATCCTGAACATATAAATGAAACTTTTCCGCTCTTTGTTCTAGGCATTAATGTACCAAATTTAGTCCATATTCCTACTCTGGCCACTTCCAGAGCAATCAACTTGTAAATAATTTTCCACAAATTCATAAACAAGCTGGTCTTGACATGAAAAATAGTACATTAAGTAATGAAAAAAGGTTCAAGGAAAAGAAATTACCTCTGACAATTTTTAAGAAGTCTTGTGCTGTAGCTCTGTAAACCTGAGTCAAAATAGCAATAGACATTTAAAAAGTAACCACACAATAAAATGTGAGCTGAATGTGATATGTGTGAATATCATCAAATCAGCGGGAGACTGATTGCTTTATTTAAGGTGGCCGAACACAGTTTTCGTGTGCGCTTTTGCTGATACAGTTCAGCATGTGCACAAGGATTTCAAAAACAAACATGCCGTCAAAAGAGCGATCATTTTATTTACTCCACACCCGCACTATCTGTGTTTTTTTTCTCTATAATTGAACGCAGTGTATTGATGGCTTTAGTCTTTTATTACAAAGATATGTTAGAAAAGGTAACGATGCAAAGAATCCAGCAATTTTCAGCTTTTGTTTGAACCCAGTTAAAGTGCACCTAACCCCCAAAATTTTTTTTCACTAAAACAATAAAGCTTATTTTGTGGAGTAATTAGCCGCAAAAATTTTTCGATTTGGTTAAATCCTAGAATTTCTGTCCCCCTTGAAACCGAGTTTCGTATGGTTCACGACCAAGCATAAGGAGTCTGGGGAGAGTAAAGCCGTGACGTCACTTGGAGAACGAAAGCTTCGGCTGTCCCAGTCGGGCCTTTTACTCTGTGTGAGCGTAGAAGCCTTTTTGCCGCACAAGTTTTTTGCTGGGGGCTCCACAGTCGACAGATTGCTGTTTTTATCAACAATATCTTCTACTTCGTTGGATTCTGAAATGAGCTTTGACTCAGAAGACTCCGAAATTTATTATATCGCTGAAGAGAATGACAGCTCGCACTTGTCAACACAGCAAAGTGAATAGTTAAATGTGACGGCCGAGCTGATCTATATGCTGACAACTCTCTGGCCAACGAAGAATGGATAGACAAATGAGGTGGATGCTGACAATGAACTCGAACGAGCTCTGATGGACAGACCCGAAGGCAATGATATGTAGAAGTCAGAGAGACTGTAGCGTGTGGTGCATATATTTACTAAATTCGCGCATTCTTCGATCTCGCATTAACATACTTTCGTATAAATAAAAGTCAAGTCCATTAATTTTCTCAAATTATTTTAACTTCATTCGTTCAACGTAGACCAAAATGATTATCCCATGACACCATGTTTGTGTTCTTTTCCTACGAGTGTGGAAATTGTAGCATTGCTTCCCTTCAAAACATCAGCGAATGTTATTGTTGTTATTATTATATTAAAGTGAGTAAGAAGGTTGTCAAGACTCAAAGAAGAATAATAAGTTGCTCGAAAAATTGAGACCGATTGCTTTAGCAGAAACAAGCCAATTTCTAACCGTCCAGTCGTTAGAATTTCAAGAAATTTGGCAGAAAAATATATCAGAGACCACGTGAATGATCTATCAAAAAAATCTGAATTTTGACATAGGGAATTTTTAATAATACAGAAAATGATTAACGGTGAATTACGAAAATCGCCTATGTCAAAATTTTATTAGAGCCATGTTGACAGAAGGGATTTAATGTCAATTCTTAGTGTGCAAAAAATGAAAACAATCTAACGACTGGATTTTTTTTAAATAAACAAAAACCATTATTTAAGCCTTGTTTTTAACCAGCCCCGTTGCCATGGCAACAGCACACACCCTAGTCAAAATGCGAGAATAAATATTTCTGTGGTTAACCTTGACTCTTGCAAAAAATGGTCGCCAAAGCATAAATAGTTTAAAAGTTATGGTGAATTAGGCATAGGCACTTGAAAACTGTGTTCGGCCACCTTAAGAGGCTGTCTCTCTAAAAACCGACCACTGATTTTACTTCGAAAATTCGATTTTTCTCATAAGCTGGGATTTTAAAGCCCTTACCTAGTTAATCACTAAAATGAGTTTCCTTTGATTAAAAATTGTAATTGAATTTTCCTAGGCTTAGTTAAAGTTCCGTCCGCTGGACTCAAGTTGCATGCCTACCGAAACTGGAAAAATAGCACATATTGCCGTCGCTCTAAAAAAATTAATATTCGCTCAAAAGTCCCCATTCTTTTTTTGAACTATAGACATATCACAGCAGTTTGTTTAGCCATGTTTGAATCTTAATTCAATGTTGTTCCTTCAACGGCTGAAAGCAGATTTTCTACCCGTTAAATCGAGTTTTGAACCAAACACGAAAATAGCGCTACTTTGAAGGCGCGTTTTAAAAATGTGGCACCTGTTTGAAACCGCTGAACTACATGAATAGAAAGTATAAATGACACTTAATTCAAAACAATAATAAAATTTGTCTGCCCACTAGGTTTTCAAAACTAATGACCGCTTGAAGTTCAGGAAATTTTGAAAATATTTTAGTGAGTAACTGCATACTCGCCTTCGTGAAGTGCTCGTATAAATTCACGCAACTCTGTTACCTGGCTTCTAGATTAAAGTTTTGGTCCTTTGCAGCAATCCTTGAATCCTAGGTAGCATCAAAACTGCCGGCTTTTCCTTCCAGCGGTAGGTTTGTATACAAGGTACATTTACACGTTCCTGATCTGTGTCGAGCGTGACGGTCACATACTTCCGTGTTCTTTGTATTGCTGACCATTGTTTTCCTCGAAGTCGGTTTAATCATGTAGAGTCCTCTTAATAGGTTTGTAGAAGCACTCTTTTGGACAACTCTCGGCACACATACAAGTATGAACAGTAAACGGTGATCAGGGGATCCACAGAAGGATTCATAAATGTCACAGCCATTTTGTGTTTACAACGGGTGTTTTCGTTCCCAATCTTCGCGTGGGTATCACAACCTGATTCCTGTGATACAGAGTGGGAACCAATTTAGGGTGCCTTTCTTTAAGAAAATCCAAGATCCTAAAGAGTCCGAAAATGAATTTTGCGTTTCTTTACTAAACAGATCAGTCCTATATCTCTCGGATCATGGTGTGTCAAAGGAACTGAAGTATCCACTCTGGAGGGTAGTATAGCGGGGTCTCTGTCACGGTTAACGAACGGAAAAAAACTGAGGATCACGGATCACTAATATAAATATGTCGTTTTACCGAATCACGAAAATAAGCACGTAAGATACTCTTGATAATAACCTATCTAGAAAGAGTGTTTGAAAAAAGCAAATTACTGAAAGGCTTAGTTAAGGCTCCATATTGCAAATCACATACCTAAGTCACCCTCGACAGACGACTCTAACCATTCGACTCAAATAGAGTGGTAAAATCAGGAGTATCGGTTTGTACTCCAAGGTCCTCACGGCTTACGCAAAACCTTCAAGTCACGAATCACGAAGAATAATTTCCTAAATTCACGTTTCACGGAAAATATCAGCCAACCACTCATCGAGAATACCCCCGTGCGACCCTCACTCTGGGAGTGGATTCTTCAGTTCTTTTGACGCACCATGATCCGAGAGATATACGATTGATCTGTTTGGTAAAGAAACGCAAAATTCATTTTCGGATTCTTTCGGATTCCCGATTTTTACTGACCATGAAGTTCTGACCCAGGTTTTGTTAAAGAAAGGCACTCTAAATTAGTTCCCAATCTGTATCACGGGAATCAGGATGTGATACTCACGCGAAGATTGGGAACGAAAACACCCGTTGTAAACACAAAATGGCCGTGACATTTATGAATCCTTCTGTGGATCCCCTGATCACCGTTTACTGTTCATACTTGTATGTGTGCCGAGAGTTGTCCAAAAGAGTGCTTCTACAAACCTGTTAAGAGGACTCTACATGATTAAACCGACTTCGAGGAAAACAATGGTCAGCAATACAAAGAACACGGAAGTATGTGACCGTCACGCTCGACACAGATCAGGAACGTGTAAATGTACCTTGTATACAAACCTACCGCTGGAAGGAAAAGCCGGCAGTTTTGATGCTACCTAGGATTCAAGGATTGCTACAAAGGACCAAAACTTTAATCTAGAAGCCAGGTAACAGAGTTGCGTGAATTTATAGGAGCACTTCACGAAGGCGAGTATGCAGTTACTCACTAAAATATTTTCAAAATTTCCTGAACTTCAAGCGGTCATTAGTTTTGAAAACCTAGTGGGCAGACAAATTTTATTATTGTTTTGAATTAAGTGTCATTTATACTTTCTATTCATGTAGTTCAGCGGTTTCAAACAGGTGCCACATTTTTAAAACGCGCCTTCAAAGTAGCGCTATTTTCGTGTTTGGTTCAAAACTCGATTTAACGGGTAGAAAATCTGCTTTCAGCCGTTGAAGGAACAACATTGAATTATAATTGAAACATGGCTAAACAAACTGTTGTGATATGTCTATAGTTGAAAAAAAGAATTGGGACTTTTGAGCGAATATTAATTTTTTTAGAGCGACGGCAATATGTGCTATTTTTCCAGTTTCGGTAGGCATGTAACTTGAGTCCAGCGGACCGAACTTTAACTAAGCCTAGGAAAATTCAATTACAATTTTTAATCAAAGGAAACTCGTTTTAGTGATTAACTAGGTAAGGGCTTTAAAATCCCAGCTTATGAGAAAAATCGAATTTTCGAAGTAAAATCAGTGGTCGGTTTTTAGAGAGACAGCCTCTTAAACACCACAAAATAAAGACTGAAAATAATGAAACAAACTGAAAATAAAGAGATTCATTCACTTTCTGGTAAAAGATTAAGACAGAATCATTTAATTTCTTTTCCAAATGTTTGTGTGGATTTTCTTGGCAAACTGGTTTCAAATGAAGATGCTTTTTTGCAGTGATCTTGAACTCTATTCCCACGACTTGCACACTTAAGTTTGCCATGGCTAGCAATAAGTAAAACTAATTACAGACAGTTCAGTTTGGGTGGTCCATTGTGTCAAGATCACTAGAGCTGCATGCTTGATTGAATTTAAAATGTTTTACAAACAATCTTCTGAACATTTACAATGGCTTTGAGACAACGTACGCATAAAAGTAGTTCAGTGCCACTCACCTCAATGTACCTTGTACCAAGATGATGTTTGTGTCTTTTCAATGCAAGTTCCCTATGTTCTCCTTTCTCAAACCTAATGAATGCTTCACCATTTCTTCTTCCTTGGGCATTTAAGCAGAAGGCGATCCCTCCTCTAATAGTAATGATAAAAAAAATGTATTGACCAAGTTAAACTGTCTATTGATAGCATCATGAGCAGCTATGACACTAAACAAATTCTCTCCCTGTGAAATAACTACAATTATACAGTGAAACAGCTTTGATTTTACATTCATTGTAAACACTGTACCACAGATCAAATTTCTCCATTTGGGTCCCAATTGATTTCCCTTAAGGATATTAATTTTTGTCTGTGATAAATCATTGAACTATTATTATTATTATTATTATTTGTTAATTTTTCATTTAGAATACATAAAAAACAAATTTTAAGATTAAACTAATGACTCAACTTCATCTTCTCTTTATCATCTTTATTCTAAACTAAGTGTCCTTCTATGTTACTGGCTAGAAAATGCTAGCCCAAGAGAGGATTCTGGCCTGTGCATGTCGCAAAATAATAGAGAGGATAAGATTATGGAAACAAAATTTGCATCAAATTGCATTACTATAAGCAAATACCAGTAACAATCAATTTTTTCATACTCACTTTAGGATGTTAAGGCCTTTGAAGAAGTTAGCAACATCCTGATCTGATGCTTGCCATGGAAGACCTCTTGCTCTTAGAATTGTGTCATCATGTACAAGACCAAGGCTGGTGAAGAATATTAAATCAATTAATTATTAAGATATCAAGTATATCAACCAATTCATTAAATAGCTTCCAACTAAATTTAAGACAACAAAACATTCTTTGAAGTGCTGAATGAAAAGTGCAGTCCATTGAATGGATGGTATCTATAGGGTCCCAGGGAAACATACTCAGGTAAAGTCACTTCTCCTAAACTTTCTATTATCTCTTTGGAAAGAAAAAAAGAAAGAAGCTACCCATGTCCAATATGAAGTAAGAATTTTCTGTTTCCTTTGAACTGTAGCAGCAGTGTGGAGATCTTACCATTTCAGTGTTCTAAAACTGGACTTTTTCAGACAATCATTCAAAATTAACAGACATGTGATAGCAGAGTAGGCAAATCAACAAAGTTCTGTTCTCTTGTTAAAACTAAGGGATGTTCATTTCATGTTCAAATCTTTAGCAACACTTGAAGTATTCAAAAACCTAATTTTATTACAGTGTTAGATATCTTACATTTGCTTTAACTAGAAATCAAACAAATGCAAAACCAAAACCATCAAATGAATCTAGTGAGGGAAAAAAAAAACAACTAAAGTACCAGTGGCATATACATGCCAGTTTATTTAGATAATTTAATGTTAAAACTACAAAATCTGTAAATTGTTCCAGAAAATGTCCATACACCTCCAACTGAGGTTTTTTTGGCAAACAAACCCCTCTTCCAAACCTTTTGAAAATTCCAGTTTTGGTTCATTCATTTTGGCTTTGAGACCCCATCCCCTTGAAATCTCCAGTAACACTCCTTGGGTGGGTATGGATATTTTCTACAACCACACAATATACTAATATCTTGAGGTACCAACTTTTTTGTTCGCAAAGAAGCACCATACCATGGTCCAGGCTCATACTTCCCACTGATCTTGTCAACATCTTTAAACTTGTGACCTGACAGAACAAACACATGAGTGACTTGAGGACTCATGAGACCTATTTCATGTGACTCTCTCATGAGTAATTATGAACTGTTTGTGAAGTCCCAGTAATAATCCAGCTGACTTGGAGAGGTAATGCCTGTATTCATGAGCCCATTTATATACCCGAGAACCAATTCCCGCTTCATGTAAGAATTAAAAGTTGTCCCACGTTTAAAAGCAATTTTCTTTCTTCAAGTTTCCCTTGAAGATCATAACCCAAGGAAAAACACAAAAGGTGATGAAAAATGAAACCTGTTCCTGATAACTTGTGATAATAGTATTATAGATCAAAGTTAAAGTTGATGGTAATAGGATTAACTTAATCTCCTTCTAAACAACCAGGCTGTGATGGAGGAGGTACTGTTACTGAAGTGCTAATGATTAATGTCAAGATGACTGATGCCAAGATCTACGGATGTGTAACAGGAACCAACCTAGGTTTCCTTGACAGAAAATGATCATCATTATTTTTGGGGAGTTTTTCTTTTTGGTGTTTTGGGTATTCCACGTATGCTGGCAAGATAATGACTGTACATTGCAAAGGTCCATTAGCTACAGTTTATATGACAGTTGTGTCCCCTCACATGAACTAATTTTTTAGTCTCAAGGAAGCTTGCAGGAATTCATGTTAAGGAGATAGGTGTGAACAACATTCTGCCAGAACATTATCATGTTTAATGGTCAGTGTACAGAGTGTAGAGTGTGAACAAGTCACCAAAATGAGTGGAGCTTTCCTTAATTCTGATATGACCAAAGATACTGGGATACCATTTAAAGGTGCTGCTATGTTACTGTTTGTTGTCTAAAGCTGGTTTATAACATTTCATTCAAAAGCTTAATGGTCTTAAGCCTCAAAATGTAAGTAAACAGTTGTTTTAAACAGTCTGTCAAGCTGGCTGGTAAGCACATTGGAACAAGGGGTGTTTATCATATACAACCATGACAACCAAATATATTGAACTGCTGAGATTGGCTTCTTTCTGTAGATGGCAGATAAATTACTGTCATCAATTATTGGAGAAAGCCAATCTCACCAAGCAAGGATTCCACAACATCCTTAGTAACATGCCATTGCTCAAACCACATCACAGTTGTGGTTTTGTTTTTGCACCATTAATGACAAAAACATAAGCAACACAGATCATCAATGCTTATGCTTTCAAGTGGGATTTGAACTTGTAACTTTATTTTGCACATTTGCATGTTCACTACAAAATAAAGTGATATGTGCACGGCATTTTCTTGTCTCCACAACTCTAGCTTAGATTTGCATAATAAACTATTAATTAAAATTACAAACACAGTATATTGTTTCACATTGTCACATATCATACCTTCTGTGACGAGATACTGAACCACACTTGCCATCAATTTGCAGTGTTCCAGACCGGCTGGGTTGTTGTTATTTACATCAATTTTACAGTCTATCAGACTAGTTAAGGGAAAACTAAAAACATGCCGTCAAAACATTTCAACTTTCTTGAAACCATTTTGACACTTTCAACAGTTTATGAAATGACTTAAACGATTTTAATGTTTTACAAGGTTTATACAAAAATGATATTTTCAAGCTAAGAAAACATGCTTAACTTTTCAAAAGAATGTGATATCATTATTTAATCTGTAAACCTAATACCGGTATTTGTGATTGCACACAACCAAAGTGTATTGCAGGCCATCACAGGGAACTAAACTAAGCTCATTACTTTGAAATTGCATGATCTCTGTAATCGCAGATGTGTATGATATTTCAGGCAATAGCAGTTCCAGATTTGGCTTACAGTTCTATCATTGTCTGCAATGCAATGCAATCATCTGCAGTCAGACTGCAGTCAGAAATGGAGGGAGGGTGTTATTAGAGAGGGGGAGGGACCTTCATTGAAATCTTTAAACATTGACTCTTATTGACTTGTAAACAATGGAAATGACAAACATGTGGACAACACAACAGAAGATCCAAAATGTAAATGAAGAACATGGCTTAACTGACAATAGGAGAGTTGATGTGCAAAATCTGGTTTCCAAAAGGAGGAGGGGATGGGGCTTATCAAAGAGGGGGCACTTATCATTGAAAAAATTCCACTTTCAAAAGGTGAAATTATCAGAGAGAATGCAACTAGGTCAACTTTACAAAAACCAGTCACTGGATGGATGGAAGCTTTAGCTATTACAGTGCACCTAACCCGAAAATATTTTTTCGCTTAAATAAATCTTTGCACCTGTTGTAAAAGCATTGTGTCTTTTTGCCCCATTTTAAACCTGATCTTGACTTTTTTACAGCCTGCAAAAGTTGCAAAATCTGGCCACCATCTGTTCCACAACTGCGCAAGTTAGGGGTATGGGTCTATTCCCTCACAAACTTCTTTGCATGCATGTTTACAAAGACACACTACGAATGCAAATCTGTTTGTTACGTCAAACCGGGACCCTTACTTGCATGGTCGTGGAACAGATGATGGCCATATTTCGTAACTTTTCAGGCTGTAAAAAAGTCAAGATTTAGTTTAAAAAGGTTCAGTGTGTTTTGAACAGGTGCAAAGATTTATTTAAGCGAAAAAAAATATTTTGGGGTTAGGTGCACATTCAAATTCAATTAAACTACCTTTGTAAATGCTGCCAAAAGGTAACAGCCTTTGTAACCCTTGTACCAGTAGATTTTTCAACCTTGGATTGGGGTGGGGAGGGTAGAGTAGAGAACTGTCTATCTCTTCAAGTCTAAAAAGCAGTCAGCTGATTGTAGTTGGTACTTTTTCTTTTCTAAGTTTAATTCATGGCCAAGAGGGTGAAAATAAAGAAACAAACAAATGACCAATAACAAAGGGAAATTACCTTGAAGTAAGTTGAAAAATTCACAGATTACTTACATCTAAAGAAATGATGTATTTTATGGCTTCTCCCATACACCCCTTTATCTGTGGCTTGCTTTGCATAGTTTGTTTTAGTCTGTGCTATGCAAGAATATGTTTTCGCAAATTCCCCTCCAACAAAGAAATTATTATGGTCCATACCCAAAGAGACTAAATATTTTGTATTTGGAGTTGTAAGTATTTAATGCCTAAAACATGACCAACTTCAGCTAACGAAAGGATACACGAAGCCACTTCTTCAAGGTCTTTAAAGTCAGAATCATGCTTCACCGCCTTTTGGACTTCCTTCTTAAGGTCATAAAAGCTATAAAAATGTTGCGACAACTTGGCTTTCTTCCTTCCAGCTTCCAAATGTAAGTGATGTCTCAGTGGGAACTGTCCATCTGTCACAAGAAACCACCTTTCCCCTGTGCATGTCAGAGTCTCTTCAACAAAGTTGTCAAACTGTACAAGGGAGTAGAAATGGTAGTCACGACAAATGAGACAACCTATAACTTGTTGTGTCACTGTCTTGTTTAAAAGTAAAACCCTCTTTGTGTGGTTCCAGTAACAAAAAAGCTGAATATTTTTCAAGTCTGCTGCAATGTTTAAACACAAGAATGTAAAATTACTTTTGAACTCAAGTTATTAACCATTTTTTATAAACATATATCCACTGAATAAAGCATTAGATATATTGTAAATTTCTATTCTTCTTAAGCCATAGAGAAACATTAGAGATACACAGTTTCTCTTAAAATTAATATTGATGCTTTGAGAGCTGACATGTTTAACACAAGTAAATTAATGAGCCAAAAGATTGCTACAATCATCAACTCCATTTTTCAAAGTACAGATTTATTATCACTTACGTTGCTTTTTGTGAATGCAGATGCTTTTGGCAGAAATTGTTTGCTTGTTTCCATTTAATGTTTGTAAACCAAGCTATACCCTTAATTCAACATGAGATGTAAAAATATTTCAACAGACATGGTGTCTGTAAATTATGGAAATATGTACAGATTAACAACTGAAGGTTATCAGTCAAGTCTTCATCTAGAGAACGCTATCATTATCAGAAGCTTTTATCATACAATAAAGAAAACACTTTACACTTATCAAAATAGAGAAAGGTAAAACTTGAAATTGAAGAGAAACAAACAGTTTTCTAAAAATTAATTATAAATGTGGCACACGTTTTTTAAAATCTTGGGAAGAAAATAACTGTGCCAGATTAGAATATTAAAGCCAGTGAAAAAGTACAGCTATTAATTTTTATGACCAACCACTTTAGCATATTTTTAGAAAAAAAAAACACTGGAAGCTATGCAAATATGACGACCAATAATCTCCGCGCGTTGACAATACTAACTGTCAATCACTTGACGTTGACAGATTTTGAGGGGTTTCCTGTTAGCCGCAATTGTAGTGGTAAAACAATAGAGGGGACAAAAAAATTTCACGCAGTGTGATATTTACAGTGGAACTGGAAATCCGTACATTTTTGTTATTCACCGAAGAATACTAAAAAAAATAGAAGCGTCTAGGTTTTGTTCTAGAACAATACAGCCGCCCACTCGCGCTAAAGGAGATTAGAAAATTTTTCGATCAAAACGCCAATGCAAATTTCGACGGCAACGAATCGAAGCGAAAGTAATCGACTAGAAACCCGTTCGGAGACATTTTCGAACGAGGATGATTTGATTATGAAAATGATCCTTCGAGAATGTAGCCAATTAAGACTAATTCTTAGAGCACGCGTGCGACGAAAGCGTTCTTTTGGACTAATAAGCGAACGGGCATTTACGTGACACTCAAGGAACAATCAGTCGAGACTTGAGATTTATTTTGGGACGCGTTTAGACGCGATCGCAAGTGGAACACATGATATCGAACAATCGATCGCGCTGTTCTTAAAGTCTCGACCCGATGTGATCTCCAATTTCTTGCCTTCGAAAAAAAATTCTGACAAGCCTTGCGAGCGTGTACAACTGTTGCGCTTTCCCCTATTTCCGGGGAAACCAGTAAAACCGTCCAAACACGAATTTGAACAAGCGAATATACCATTGGCCCAAAGAGAGCTGTATTAACACTTTCATTCTAAACTGCCGATAAAGATCATGAATATTGTATACGAAGGCGATAGTGAAAATAATATTTCGTGCGCAGGGGGGTTGTAAGGAGGGAAAGAAAAATAAAAACCCGAGATTTATAACAACCAGGCGCCCTACGATTAGGAAACTATGGGAATATGCTTGGCCACACAAGTATACGAGAGTTCAACAAAAAGGATCATATAAGCTGTTTGTAATTTTTTGGAATATTCAATACGTACTGGGTCGTAGAAATTTGGCCCCATACACTTTTCCCGTCGCGCTTTCTCGGTTTGTCCGACCGCCGCAACCTTATGATACAATCTCTGATCTTGGAAATATTTACTACATAAAACCTCAAGAAAAACCTTGTTGGAATTAACTGTGTGCCCTTTTTAATATTTCATTCCCGCGGAGTAATTTTTTTTCTCTCCCGAATTGAATTTCGAGCGGCAGTGTCTCCGTCTCGAGTTTAGCGCGCGACCAAATCCTATATTGTGGGCCCCGTCGCCCTGTTTACCAGGGAGATCACAGTGGCAATGCCGAATGTACAAAAAACATGTACTGTTTGATCCTGTCGAGCGTTTTAAAAATATATCTGGTGAAAATTCTTCGGCCCTGGCTGGTTGTCACTGTGTCTGTGTGATTCAAAACTCCTCAAGCGTGCGAACGAGATCAAAACACGCCAATGAAACATGTATGAATTTTACATGACATGTCTTGAAATTTTCCCTCCTCTGTTTTCGGCCACAAGCGCTCTTCCGAGGACGGGATAACGTCAGGGACGACAGAGAACGGAGGATTTTAACAGCGACATTTTCGTGTCTTGTTGTTGATCGAACAAAAGGAGAACGGAAATGAAGGATTAAATACATACGAGTGGTAACGTTACCTCTTCTAAGGCTTCCCCGAGTTGTTCAGCTTCAGTGGTCACAGCCGACTTGGTAGTGGGTTGTTTCAACGCTTCGTTCGCTCCAGACAGGCCCGATTTCACAACACATCTATGCACAGAACCCAGCTAATTCGGCATAAACGAACACAGCGTTAGAATTATAATTCACCATTACATTGTTCTAACTTCACATCGCCCCCAGAGCCCTCGAGAATTTTTTTTCGCGTCCGGCAAAGGGAAACCCCGACACAGCTTACACAATCCAATAACAAGTTTACCGCAAGAATTTTTTTACCTGGTTTGATTTGACATCGACAACGATCCACGAGATCCCAGTGATGGTTTCTTCCTCGGTGTCCGATTCTTCAGCCGGTAATCTTGTGGCAGTGCAGTGAAAGCACACCAAATGCTCGGGAGAGCCCATGTTTTCCCTTGCACGGGGAACGAATCAATGAAATGTTGTTCTTGAGTAAGTGTGAGTGGGAGCAGAAAACCAGCCGGGTCGAGTCACATGTCACTGAAGATACCGGCAAATACTGGCCGCTGATTGGACGCCTGTTGAATCGGGGGCTGGCCCACATGCCACGTGGCTTTAGAATAATTACCACGCTTCGCTGAATTCTGACTAACACAGTTTCCCTCGCTAGAGACGAGTCTTAACCCAGGCAACGGCTTTACCCTCTCCGCTATTTGAGAATAAACAATTTTTTTCGCGCGCTCATAAAAGGCTCGTTTAATGACAGGATGTGCGCTGTTTTGCTCACAAACGACGCTTTTAAATTTTAATTGGTCTTTCTCGCGACGATGATGTGAGTAAAAACTGACAGATAGAACAAGAGGCGAGCCACTCAGCGTATCACATCACTTCCCTGAACTGGCCTCAAACTGGTCCGTTGCCAGAAGGGCGAGCGAGCCAGTGGACACCCTTATAAACAAAAACAGCATTCGTTTTCTAGGACACAATGCACTTTTTCACTTTCAATCGTTCATTTGCCTGTTTAAACTTAAAATATCTAAAGCTATCTTTAGAACGAAGTGTTACCGCGGTAGCACTTGTCGTAGCAAACAAAACCTGGACGAAGCGTGTCGCATTTATGGGGAATAAACTTAGACATGTCTCTGTTACTCAAATTCGCACCCCATGGAAATATTCTACCGTCGTTCGTAATGGCTTTTCTACAGCTTTCCAAGGTGTAATTCCGCAGTAAAAATAGCTCCTGTAATCGCGGGTTGAAAAACGTTAACTTAAACATGGTGAGAAAACCCCAAATTTTCGTCACAACACTTATCGACGACCAGGAACGGGGAATGAACACAACCTCGTTGGCATGGACTAGAGACACGAAAAGCGCCAGCGGCGCCATTTTTTTTTTTCTGGTGGATAACATGAAGAAAACTGTAATTTAAAGAATTTTATATCGTTCTAGTGATGTTTAGGGTTCGTGCTTTTGTCCTGATATACTTGAACGACTTAGAACAACAATGTGGACTGAAGAACATCCCGGATAAGTGACAACAAAATATAAACACGAACGGACCTCACGAAAGGCGATTTGGAAAAGACTTATCTTGAACACGATTTAAAGAAAGGCCGGTACAAAGATGTTTATAAAAGGCTTTTCCGATAATCCTTTAAAACAAAAACGCGCTAATATAGATTTCAAGGAAAGAAAATATACTCCATATTCACGCGAAGTTTAGAGCAACTATATTAGCTTCATAAATAATTTCCATAAAATTTAACGCACGCACGCCCCTACAGAGCCGCATTCTGCGTCTTGCGCACAATACAGCGATATCTAAAAAAAGTTAACTTGAAGATACTGATAAGTTACAATTTCAAAACCAACTCCTTAGAACTGCTGACGGACGGAAATGGTTAGTGACCGGATTTCTCTTATTTGGTAGATCAGTTCATATGATTAGAAGCCTCGGCTTCCGATATTTTTCCCACCTTATAAGGTGTTTACGACCTTTCGATTCCCTATTGAAAAAGCCACGATATTAAAAGATGTTTTTTGAAAGATTTAAATTGTAGTATGTTAAAAGGGATCAGTCCGATACTTAAGCGTACAACAATAACAGATCTTTGGTGCGCCATAAAACAAAACTGATCCTTGCAAAACTGAAGTCAGAGAAGCAAAAACAATAATTTCACCAGATCAGGAACGACTCTTCGTGCGGAAATCGTAGAAAAACATGTTAGCTGTCAACTTCGACTTTGTTCGGTGATCGAGGGAAGAGATGTGTATATTTAAAGTCGATTTAAATCAGCTGTTTAACTGTAAGTCCTCTTAATAATGGACAATAGTTCTTTGTAACAAACTCTTGTTTGAAATTTCATTCGATGGTATTTGACTTGAGTGCTAAAAAAAAAACGATAAAATCGCGGCCAGTTCTATCGGGTTTTTGCCTATGACACGAATAACCAATAATGAATATTTTACTGGCGAGTTCGTTACCTTGAGATACTATTAGCTGAATAAATCGTCTGTAAAGCTAAATAAATATAATAAGTAAGTCAGGATTCGTTAGAAATCTTTTGAATTCAAAACAGCTCAGAAAAGCGAGGCGAGAAGAAAACTTCACCGTTTATCCGAAAAGAAGCGTTCAATATTGCATAAAACAAATTGCGAAAAGAGAGATGAAAAGAAAACATCCTGTTTCATAAGAAGGCCATCGACACCGGCGACAGAATTAAAAGAATATTACACAAATACATCAAAGATGATCTACGATTAATAAACTTTTTGTAATGCCAAAGAAAAAATAGTGATCGGTACGTAAAGTTTTGAAGCCAGGGCAAACGGCAGTGAGGATAATTTATTTAAGTTAAAAGTCGAATATTCTCTCTTAAACCTCCCGCAAACTGAAATTCCCACCGGAATCTGAGCGAAGATGGAAATGTAAATTTTCTCAGCGTTTTCGTCTTAAAATAATATTCAGTGTTGCCGGAAAAAAGGGAAAATATCGGCATTGTTTACATCGCAGGCTAATTTCTTCGGCTTGGCTAGATACGTCACGATTTAGAAGTCTTTCTAGAAAAATTAGAAAGATTTTTCCTGGTTAGAACGTGTCGTTAAGGAGGCGACTTAATTCAGTAAAGCAGTTCTTGAATATTTTAACAACGCTATTTACCAACGATAGAAAACTGGACTGCTTTGAGCGACCCGTAACAAACAGGCAAAAAGAAAACATGTATAAGAAAGTTGAAGGTGAAGACTTCTTTACGAGAATAGTATAAATAGACTATTTTTCAAAGACAGAGTTTCAAACTGTATCGTTCCCTTCCACTCACAAGTGTTTAAACTGCTCAAGGGTTTTTCGATGCCACGTAAAATATCTACATCTGATCGTTGTGGAAAGTACACCATTGAATTTTACATGGACTAGTATCTTGATCGGTTACAGACAATAAAAAAATCGAATTTTACTCGATGTCCGTAGCTTACACTTCAGTACTGACAACGTTTGTCCGTGGCTTCGTACCTTCCTACCACAGTACAACGAGTGCACTCGTCAACTCGAAGTTCACCGTTTTCCAAAGGAGGAAATGCCGAGGATTAATAAGGAAAATTCGCCTTGAAAAATGCCCTCTTTTAAATCCAATGGATTTTCCCCACAGCAACTCCTTACATATAATAGTACCATTTTCTGTTCTCCTGCAGTCAGCAAGGTAGGCGGGGAAGGGGGCGGTGGACCTGTATTTATAAGATACCCCTGGGGATACCCCGATATTCGTAACGATGTTACCTAACAACCTTTTCGTACCCCAGTGGGCACAAGTCGTAATTCGTGGTGCTATATTCTGTTTAGACAATATCACTCAGGAAACTGGCCAGGATTCGACTTCGATTCTCCCACCAACTGACAAATTTGCCAACAATGTTTCAGAACCATTTGAGACAAATACCCAACGCCAAACCAGAGTAGAAAACAGTACCCTATTTTAGGCCCAAATGGTTAGCTGTAAACTCTATACCCAAAAAACCGCTCAAAAACCGTACCTCTTGTACACGGGTTTAGACCTTATGTGCCACGAAGACATCACAAAGCTGAGCGCGATTGTGCTTACATGTAGCAATGGACGTTTCAAGCTGCAGTACTGGTAGATTTATTGTCCATGTATCGCATTGAAGCGTTCCGTGTCTTGTACAAAAAAAACCACCATTCTCACAGTATCAGAAAGGGAAAATGACTTGTAAGCGTGATGGTACACTCTAGACAGCATATCGTGTATTCAACCTCAAAACTAAGACGGGTTGGCGTAAGGTGTCTCGAAAACGCGTTGCAAGACACCAAGTTCTACGTCGAGTTGCGTTACAATGTGCAACGCGCAATTGTGAAATTGTTGCGCAAAATAGATGAGTTTTACTTCTGGCTGATGTGTAGTCTCTTCCATGACAAGGCGTTCAGTTAGTTGTGCTTTTTTCCGCGCTGCGCCCAACTAACTGAACGCCTGGAAGAGGCTGGCTGATGTGTTGCGCAAAACAAACCGTAATGCCAAGTGTGTCTCGACAACAACCTGAAAGCGTGCCAAAATGGCACAACGAATTGCGTAAAATGAGCACATGAGCAAGATAACCCAGAATCCGATCGATAGACTACTCTGATTGCTCTGACAAAACGACATACAAGAGTGAGAGTCATAAAGAGATCTGAAGTTGAGGCTGAATTTGTTTTTGAATTCTCATTGAAAAACACAGAAACAAAATTGATTGATTGAAGTTACATCCCCATAATAGTGTGTTTGATTTTGTCTAACCTAGCGCCGAGTTTCTAACACACCGTTTGAAGCCTCAACACTGTCTGATATTCGACCCATGTCGCGTAGTTTCATATACGAGGAAGGAGAGAGAAGGATATGAGCATCCAGCATGTCAACTGAGGGTGGTTAAAATAAACACCCCCTCCATGTAGGGCAAATAAAGTATATGCAACCAAACGCGAAATAACCTCGTTCCCAGGCTCTCTCTGGGATCTAGGTTCATAGGAGAATGTTGGCACTATAAACTGACAGAGAGAGGTGCAGTTGCAAATCACTCAAAGTTCGCTACTATCTACATATATTTTCTTCAACAATTTCACTGTGTTGGACGGACGATCCACAGGTGAAGCAAGTAAACAAAATAACTAAGGAAAAATTGCCTGGATATAATACGAGATTCCAAATACTATGCTTGAAAAAAAGACATTTGCAATCAGTGAAGAGAATTCATATTTCGATCGTAAGACCATTAAGAAAGTAAATTCTCAGTCCTCTTATCAACATAAGCTAAAACAGCTAATTAACTACGCTTGTTGTATCACCAAACGTTGTTTTTGACAGTATTCATTTCTCATCAGGTGTACGATAACTTTAAATCTAAGGATACAGCTTTTCTTACATTGTCTTTTCACCAAAGGTGTCATCGCAAGCGAGTAATACCTTTGCTACCAGCATTCAGAAATTTGTTCAAACGTGCGGCATATATTCTTTCCACAATTCTCGTCGGTTTAAAGGGTACCATTTTGGATTACAGTTCGAGTTTTCTCGTAGGCGTGACACCCACGAAAAGACGAACTGCCGCTAAAACTTAACAAAATTTGTATAAAGTTTTAAAACAAACAACAGGCTCATTCTGCGTTAAAATATAAAGTTTTAACATCCCTTTGTTTGTTCGACAACAAAAGTTGCTCGTAGTAACAGCCCAGTTTGGTTAAGAATGTAAATTGTGTAAATTTTAAATGAAGTTGTATTGACTTTGGTTTTAGAGCAGTTCACATAATGAAGCTATACTAGTTCAAAATTCAATTGAGTACATATTTCTTATGTCTTTCGTCATTAATGTTTCATGGCTTACAAAGACAACTGTGATTAATATTTTAGCGGCTTTCTTTTCTAACATTAGTTTAAGGTTTAATGCTACATTTGTTTGGCATTAAGGCGAGAAACATGAAAGACTTAAAACTACAAAATCAAGAAAATTATCTTTTAAGAATGAAAACTTTTAATGAAAAGCTCGACTGTTTATAGAAATTTCCAGCATAAGCAATAGCAAAGGTTTAGTAAGGTGTTAAGCAGAAGTGATTCCTATCATTGACAGGAATTGAATCAACAGAAATAAAACCACTTCAAAAAACAAAATGTGGGAAACATCTTACGATTTTCCAGGACAGGAAAAAGAAAAGTTTAGAGCTCGACAAAAACAATTCTACCACGGACGTTGAATGAACAGTTTGTCAGTCGCGTTCTGACATCAGCAAGGGTTCACCTGTCAATCGAACCAATCATTCGAGGCAAGCAAATGGTTTCAGTGACGTCGCAACACTGTCAGAAACCATGCAAACCGGTTATTAGCGCGTGTGATAACAAGCTTCTCTCAAACCAGAATCTTCGATTTAAAAACAAAAGAACAGAGGCAGACCGCGTTATTCATGTACAGCTTTAGTAAACAACGAAATACGTTAAACACAAGCGTGGGTATTACCAGGGTTTCTTTCGTCATCAAGAAAATCGCGTTTACTTTCTTCCCGATAATTACAAAACCATGAACCCTAATTTCTGAATTCGCATGGTTCACAAATTGTTGTTGTGATTGTAAAGAAGCGCCTTTCTTTGTTCCAAAATTTACGTCGTTTCCATTGTGAACGCGGTGCAACTCAATGTCAAGAGCTACTTGTCTTAAACAATCTGGGGAGGATTTGAATCTAAACCCAGCGTAAGGTCATTAAGAAACTAAAAGGAGGTTTGTAGTGAGCCATATCGTCCAACTGTTTCAGTTACAAGTCAGGTCGGCCTAAGCAAGTAAAGAAATAAAATAAATAGAGATCATGACGCACGAGACATCCACGCGGGAGATATCCACGCACGAGAACCCCACGCACGTGACTCTTACGTCCTCAGGTTTTAAATTGCTACAAAGGAAACCCAGTTGTGTTCAATCTATAAGGAATTTATTCCAAACAAGTCCACTACATACAGCTTTCGACTAAAACGTTGTCCAACTATCGACGACTTTTCTGCTAGAAAACGATGCACCTGACATACTTTATAAGGTAGGGCAAATTTTACCTCTAATTTACAACTTTTCAAGAGAAGCCTGTAAAGATACCTAGGAATCCGACCGAACCCGAGTAAAATTGTACCTAACAATATTGACACGAACCCTACATAAGAGTCAGCCGACCAATGTTGGACGTATCATTCGGATTTGTAGCGGTTTTCAAAATACGAAAAAGTTTAAAGTTCGACTCACCACTGACTAACTACGTAACATGCCATAACCAATCAGAATTCACTAAATTTGTTTTCAACAAATCAGAAGCAGCAACGTAAACCGTTTTCCCGCGCTTGATCGGGTTGCATGTTTTCTCGCACTGGGCACCGCTTGCATGCACCAGTTCGGATTCTGATTGGTTCACTGCATGATTTGTGTGGCTATGATTGGCCAAATATGATTAGTCGTTTATGGACGTTTGTACTTCGTACACCGCGTTTTTGTTTTCAAAGTTGACTTAAACTTTGGATGAACACAGTTACCACTAAAGAAAGGGAAGTAAACGAATGTTTAAAGATTGCGGTTCGAGACTCTTAGCTTCGCCGTTAAGCCTCCCGATTCCTTCCAAGAGTCACTATCATTGTTAACTTTTCAGTCAACTGTGCACATTTACAGTTCACATCACATGAAAAACCACAAATGAAACGCTGATTTAAAACGATAAAAAATAACTGCACCACGAAATAGAATGCCTCCGTTACCGCCAGTTATCACATACAACAGGTACACATGTGAACGCAATCAAACTAGTGGATTAAAACTAGCATAATACAGACTAAAAATCAGATTCAGAAGAAGCCTGACTTTTGAAGATTGTTCTGTTATATCAACATAAGGGTGCGTTCGTTTCGGAATAACAATAATTGGAATAATGCGAGTAAGCGTTTGTTTGGGAGTTATTCTCATTCCGGAATACCTGGATTTCCATGCAGAATAGCCGGAATATTTTCCGGAATATCCCAAACGAACGCGCCCTTAGTCAGTCAGCTCCTCCAAGAGCTAAAGCACAGTACCCTGCCCTAGAGGAGAATATTTCTCCCACTGAAACGAGAAAAAGAATCTAAATGACTTGCAAACGCAAAAATGCAATCCTACAAAAATAAGCCATTAAGATTCGATTCAATTTGGCAGTTGACATCTGACAGAACAAAGCGACCATGTTCAATGTCCAATATGGCACCCCGGGGCATACCTCATGTCACTCATCCACTATTGCATGGATTAAATTCTCGAACAAGGTGTACATTACTCTTCATACCTTGTGCCTTGCCGAGTCCAAACCTTGATAAAACGAACTAAAAACCATGTACGAATCCAGTAAACGCGTTAAACGATTCCCAAAGCTTTCAGCGCCACATTGGCTGCCGTTTGTTCAGAACCTTTCTTGGTATTGCAGCCGCTGCTTGTGTATGCCGACCCCGCTACTTTCACCGTGCAGGTGAAGACGCCATTTTCCCGATTACTGGAGTAAACAGGCATGTCCAGCCGGGACTTCTGGCAATATTCCTGAAGCTTGTTCTTGTGTGATGTGAACATGGTCGGTTTGGCCGCGGCCAGTGGCTCGGATGGCGCTGAGACAGGCGCAGAAATCTTCTGCACTGTTGGGATGGAAGAGTGTTGAACTGAAGGTGTGGATATGTTTGGAACTGCAGCTGTGGAAATCTGCTCAACAGTTGCATTTGCTGAAAGCAAAGAAGGAATCAATTAAAAATAAACCACAATAACACAAAATGAGACTCATGTCGGGTCCTCAACACTGACCTCGTTCCCAGGATCTCTCCAGGAACGGAAGTAGAGACCCCGGGGACGAGCTTACTTCAATCTCCTTTGACAACTCCCTTTGCTGAACACGAAGACTGAGCAAGATTATCGTTCACAAAGAGCAACAGCTTTCACTGAGCAGCTGTACTAATTACTTAGTCAAAAATTGAAGTTAAGGCACATTTTTTCAGTCAGTTCGACTCGATTCCAAAACCTAACGTGAACAAAAACTAAAACTTTGACTGCTACGTCATGCAAAGTTGTCATAGCGCTTTAATATTACTCAAATTGTTCAAATACACACTTCTTGCTGTTTTATGGAGTCCGTAACAGCCACAAATTTTCTCTCTGAATTTCTGCTCATAAACTCTCCGAGTACTGATAAATACCGCCGGATTTCTCAAATGAACACCGCTGGCATGTGTCTACAGGTGTCGTCCATTAGCTCCAAGGATAATCTAGGATTAATCTCAAAGTCGAATTCCGCATCATAAGTTATAAGTTTTCCTATTCCTCATTGACACGAGCCAAGCATTCCAAGTCTAAGCTTAGACTAATTACACTGGCCCAGACTACACACACGCACACACATACACTTCTTAGTTTGATAATGACCTTGCCAAAAAAATACAATACAAACTCGCTAGCTCCAGCACGGTTATCTCAAATTCAAATCTTTTTCTCTTAGATATCCTTCTTCAGTCACTGAAGCTGATTTCCCATAATTGGTAACCTTCGCAAGTTTTAGGCCTGGGAAGACTAATACGCACTCATCCTATGTTGATTGTTCACTTCACACTGGTTAGCTTTCATTTGTTGGTTATGGAAATACCATATATACCATGTATAGGAAAGTCACATTTTCAAATTAAATTTTGCGGGGATTTGGCGGATCAAGCTAGTGGTGTAGTGGTAAGAGAGGGATGTTAACATGCGAGAGATTCTGGATTCGATACTGCGTAGTGACTTACAGCTTCTCTCTTTTCCTTTAAGGACGTTCGCGCGAAAATTTTCCAGTCGATGGAATTTTTTTAAATTTTTACTGCTGGCAGATGATGAGTTACTTGTGCCAGAAATGCAAAAAAAATTGCGGGTCACCGTCTTCGTTTCAGAGATAAAGCGTGTGGTAAACCATCCTGATTTCGAAAAATTGCCCCATATAATTGAGCACGGTCCACCGGGGTTTATAGTTAAAAATGTCGAAGGTGAGTCAACAGAGGCAAACGATCTTAGTCATATTTTGTAGAAGTGGGTCTGTTGCGTAAATAATTCAAAATTTTACTAACGTTTTCACAAAATTAAACCCTTCAAGAGCCATTTGAAACCGCCGCAAAGGTGCACGAAGAGCTAATAAGACCGGAATTCGATGGTGCATTTTGCCAAATATTCAAACTTCTAGTCGATAGATTTTTTTTCATTTTTTCCCTAAACGTAGAAAATCAGTAGAGAAAATGATCCATCGAAAAAAAAATTGGGGTCACCGTACGTCTAAGATCGTTAAATCCAGGTAAAGCTCTAGCAATGGCCATCTGCCCTATCATTTGTTTATTTTATGACTTAGCGCGCGCGCTCATGCATGACGTGGCATGTGAAATTGCGTGCGCAGTAAAGGCGGCGAAATACGAGATACAAAAACCCTCGCGCAACATTGTTTCGTTGCAAGTTTTTGTCGATCAACTTGTCGCGCAACAAAAACATTTGTTGCGGGTTGAAAGAAGTTGTTGCGAAAAGTAGAGCGCGGGTCTACTTTGAGCAACAAGTTTTGGCCTTGTTGCTCGTTTTTCATCAAACTCACAACTTGTCGCGCAACAAATCTGCTCGTGCCCTAGCAAATCAACCAATCAGCGCGCCGCATTTCTTCAACCCGCAACAAATGTTTTTGTTGCCGGTCAAGTTGATCACGCAAGGTGAAAAACGGAAAACATCGACGAAAACTTGCAACGAAACAATGTTGCGCGACAAGTTGAGGGTTTTTGTATCTCGTATTTCGCCGCCTTAAGGATGCGCAGAAACAATTGGCGCGAACGTCCTTAAAATATAGATAGGACGCTGCGCGCGCTCAGATTGGTCAAAAAACCATGTTTTATCAGAATATAAAACATTAAAAAAGCGTGTTGTGTATTACACTGTGATAAAACACTCCAGTCATTTGAGAACACTCGAAAAATGTAGAAAATACTCGCCTGTGGCTCGTGCTTTCTACCTTTCCCTCGTGTTCTCAAATGCCTGTCGTGTTTTATCACAGTGTAATACACAGCTTAGGCTTCTTTATTTGTTAATTAATTTGGTAGGAAAAAATCATTGATAGTTAAAAAAATTTACGCAACGACCATTTATGAAAGGGAAAAGTGCATCAGCTATCTCGAAACTCTAAAAATTTGCCGGGCAAGTTGGAGATGTGGGGTTGGGTCTACTTGTTTTGTAATGATAAAAAAGTTCCACTCGAAAAATCTCTCAGAAGAGAGAACTTATGTACGAAATAATTTTGAGATTTGATCAAAACAGGACAAAGGACAAAACGCATTTGAGGGCTTGGTATTTGACACTGGGTTTGAAATACTCGCTCAGCAATTACGATAAATGGTCACCGGAGATCGAGCGTTTATCTCCCAATAAAATACGATACATGCATGTCGATATGTTCCGGAAATCCCAATGCACTTTTTCAGTATCCAACCTCGCCTTGTGAAAAGCTACTTGAAATGTCTCACAAGCAAAGCATGTCCAAGCAAAGAGGTCTTTAGTCTTCGTGTTTTGCCAAAAACACTACAATTGCTCTATTACTGGTGAAGAACATTCAGCACATGTATTCCCAGGAGATTGGGTCGAGCTTTCAACATGTGAGGACGTGTTTCTTCTCGCTCCCGAAATTTTGACTTTATTGCAAGATTTTCTGTACATGGGAGACCTCTTTAACTGGCCGAAAAGGAAGACAAGAACCAGTAACTCAGACAGCGAAACGAATTCACCTGAAGGAAAGAGAATCTGTAACGAACAAAATTTGGTTGACGCCTTTCAAGGCGACGCCATCGCTGACGAGAACCAAGAAGCCCAAGTGCTCGTAGAGTCGAGAAACATGGAAGATGTTACAAAGCAACTGAAGCTCATTCTATGTAAGCTAGAAAGTTTAGAGTCTAAACTTGAAACAGTGATAGAGACAGTAAACAACCTGAAGACTACGGTTAATAAGCTTGAGAATGTGGTCGATAAAGTACAAGGGGACGCCAAGAAGCTTAGAGATGACATCTATGCGATGGATAAAGGAGTATCCTATCTTAACAGCGAAGTGCAGGAGTTAAGAAGCAAAGAAAGAGTTCACTTGGAGAGAATTAAGGGCTTGGAAGACCAAATTATGTACCAAGAGTTATATAACCGGCGTGAGAATCTTCGCTTTCTTGGAGTTCCAGAATCGATGGCAGACGAGGAAGATACGAAAGAAGTGATTTATCAACTCCTGGAGAAGAAGCTTAACATTGAGGAGGTGAGGAAAATTGAGTTCCAAAGAATTCATAGGGTAGGTAAGAAGTCAAACCAGACAAGACCTATCATAGCCCGTTTTCTACGTTTCCAAGATAGAGAATATATCTTTAAAAGAGCGAAAGAAATGAGCCGCTCGCTAGATTTCAAGGTGCTCGTGGATTTACCAAAGGAAATTAGGGACAGAAGAAAGGCGCAGTGGCCCAAGCTGAAGAAGGCCAGGGAAGAAGGCAAGACTGGATATTTTAGCTGGCGCGAGCCGGATAAACTCTATATTGATGGAGTGTTCGTTCCGTTGTAAATCATTGACGGTCAATATATATATTTGTTTAGGATTTGACGTATAATACTTTAACATTACCCTGAGTCTCACACTGAGTTCTGATGAAAGACAGATTTTTGTTCATATTTAAAGAAAAACTTATTTATTTTGATGTGTAACGTATCCTAGTATCGGTCTGCATTTTCTTTGAGGTAAATTTTGCAATCCGTTAAGGCTATGGTTATTTTTCGGGAGCAAAGAAGAATTTATTCAAATTCCGTTTCCTTACTTAGTCCCAAGTCTCAAAGGTCGTAATTTACATATTTTGTTCTACGGCCTCTTAAAGAAGTATGTGTTTGTTTAGTTTAATGTTTATAGTTGGTGTTTTTCTTTTCGTAGCATCGCATTTGTTTGTTTTTTATTTCCTTTTTTTGTTGTTGTTTTTCACTTATATCTCTTTATTTATCATTTATTTATTTAGTTATTTAGTTTCCTTCTGAGTACTCGTTGCTGTTATTGTCTGTGAAGTTGTAACAATTGTAATTTGTAATTTAGATATCTAATATCGAAAATCAATAAAAACTATTAAATAATAAAAAAAAAAAATGTATTCCCAGGAAGCTTATTCTGGATTAGGTGCCCCCTCCCCCCCGTCATTAAAGCTTGCTTTATTTCAAGGATAAAAACAGACAAAAATACGGCACGGCAGGAATCTTGCGATGAAAAGTAGCTTTGTTCAAAACACTTCTCAAATATACAGTACTCCGTTGTAGGTTATGTTCTTATCACTCAGTGAAAATCAAACTGCGTGATAACTCATTTGAAGCCAGATTTCTTTTCCTTTATGGCACGCCTCCGTACAGGACCTGACAACCAGACCAGACACTGTTTCATATCAGACGTTTCAGACAATGGTTCAGATGATAAAATTAAAACGACATGCCAAGGTGATACCAAGCTGAAGTTTGTCTGCGTGTCAAGGTTGTGTCACTGACATGTCTGCCGCCCGCTCTTCCTACTGTCTATCTCAATTTCTGCCTGGAGACTGTCTATAAACAGATTGTGCTTACTTTTAAGAGCGATTCTCCTTATCCCGGAATTCCGAGATTTCTTACAAACAAAGGTTTAGAAATCCACAAAAATTAAAAAAACCTTTTTCGCCCAGTCTCGTTGAACGTCCAGAAACAAAAACAAAACGTGTTGATGTAATCTAGTACAACGTAACATAACACGCTACAAACTCAATGCTTTCAGTAGTGTCTTCGCCGCCCCATGACCCGTCCCCAACAGTCATTGCGCGGAACGTGGGGGCGCGAATGGAGATTATCCTGCTCGCGCGTATGTTACACGATCTATTGTAGATTCCCGAGCCGACCCCTTTTGTAGGTAAAGCCTGCTCACAGGCTATGAGGGAGAGAGAGTGGGACTAGGGAAACTCGTGCTTGATTGGTTCTATTCTAAGGCAACAATTTGAAAATTGTGAATGTAAAGAACAGGCCCCGGTTGTTCAAAGGCTGGATAACGCTATCCACCGGATAAATCGCTATCCAGTGGATAAGTATTGACAAAACAAACCACGCTATCCACTGGATAGTGATTTATCCGGTGGATAGCGTTATCCAG